>JAVQJX010074181.1:0-16128 GCA_036025115.1 Ambassis agassizii
TAGAAACATACTCTATTGATCCCCGAAGGGAAATTACAGGCGCCCCAGGCAGCCATGAGCAGGTGGTGGTGGGGAGTTTGGTGCCTTGCTCAAGGGCACTTCAGCAGTAACTCTCCAGAGGTGAGTTGGAACCTCTCCAGCTACCAGCCCACCTCCATGTGTCCAGGTCTGGACTTGAACCGGCGACCCTCCGCTTCAAAGTCCAATGCCCAATGGACTGAGCTACTGCCGCCCCTGCCGCCCCTGCAGAGAGAGAGAGAGAGAAGAAAAGCAGAAAACCAAAACAGCAGGCTGCAAGATGCTAAAATGCTTTCAAACATGTATTATTACTAATGTAAGAAAGTGACCTTTCACATTACGAACAGTCATTCACTACATTGCTGTTATGATTATAGCAGCCCTTAATTTCAATACTCAGAACTTTAAACCAAATTGCAATCCATAAACCAGCTTGTTAAGAAGAGAGGATAGGCCAGAAGACATTACGGAATGACCTCACATAATACTCCAAAGGCATGAAACTTATCCCTCACACATACACACACACGCGCACAAAAGAGCATCCAGATGAATGGTTCAGCACTGAGCGATTCAGTAGGAGGAAAGAAGAAGATTTTACAGCAGACTTGTTTTACCCAACAGATGCTGAATATCACACAGTTTGATACGGATTATGTGTGCAGTAACATCCAGTCTGAGCAGGTTTTCTATATGTGCACAATATAAGTATGTTATTTATACCTGGTTAAATATGTGTTGTGAAAAATAATAATCTCTGCATCTTGGATTTAGTCTATAGAAATAATCCTGACTCTGAATAGATGCTCTCATCTGTTATGTCTGTTATGCAGTGAAATTCAATACCCAGGCTGTGAGTGTGTGATAAGGTGCTGTATGCTTGAGCAGCAGCATGGGTCAGTCCCCATCAAGATGTTTAATGAGTGTTTTAATGATTCTCTGTGCAAATGAGCTCCGAGAGGATTTTAAATGGTTATAGATGTATGGACATGTCCACTTATTTGAATCCATACTGTAACGCAGGCATATTGATAAACTTTTACATCTTTTTTTTAGATAATTAACCTGTAGCAGATTTGACTTGTAAACACATTTAAATGCTGCAAAAGTGTTGTTTTGAATTGGATTTAAAAAAGATAAATACAAAAAAATATGTTTATTCTTATTCTGCCATTTGAGCTGTGTAGGAGCTTTTTGGTGTGTTGGTCACTTACTTTAATGGTCAGCACAGCATAAACCATAGTGACTTTTTTCCCTGTGCCAGTACAAGTCTGACATTTGCAGTTTAAAGTGACCATGAATTACCACAAAATTGGGTATATACCACACAGTATGGTCAAAATGTGGGTCAAATGTGGGTTAGTGGGTCAAAATGAAATCCCATCAGCTTTAGCTGCACATTTTTACATCACCATTGGTGTCTTATATGTCTGATATACAGGGAGTGCACTACTAATGTATGAATATATTACAGGAGCATGTTTTATTTATTTTGCATGCTGCTTTTTGCAATTCAGATGTACATTATGTGTCATGTAGATGTAGTCTCCACAACTCCAGACATGGTGGTTGTCCTTGTGGATGTTACAACACATATACAACATAAACCAATTAAAAAGCAGAGCATGTATGCATATGTAAAAAAAAAAAAATACATGCTTTTAAAATGGCTTTTTAGTCTGAGCCTTTGCTTTGACAACACTCGTTTCACATGGCTACTCAAATTATCATACTATTATAGAGATGACTGCCTTAAGAGGAGGGTGCATAAATATTGTAGTGATGTATTTTAATAAAGGCAAAAAAACATTTACATATTACATAAGATATTAAAATGGAAATCATGCTAATTTAAAATAATTCAATAGATACCCACCAGTGATGAATGGTATTATTTCAAGAGCAATCAGTGCACTGAAGCCAACAAAAAGGAATTCTCATCAGCTAGCCGCTAATTAATTAATTCACTGTTGCTGCACGACACTCATGGCAATCTCGCAGACTCTCACTTCTGTCTCAGAGAGGCACAATGTCAAGCATATTTTATAGTCATACTCTCGTTCATAAATGTCATGAGTTATAGATTAGAGTGTGTAAATACTGAGCGATCATTACTTCAGATGATTAGTGTGGTATTGATGCAGGGACTGAGGTGCATTATGGAGAAGTCAATGTACTTTCTGGATGGTATGGAGTCTATTTGTGGAAGAAGAAAAAAACACTTTGACAGACAGTGTTAATGAAGGACAAAAAATGACAAAAAATATTAATATTTGAAGCACATACTGCTTCAACTAAAAACAACAAGCAAATGAAATCAGTTCCAAGGAGGTGTGTCTGTGACAACAATGGCTGTGATGAAGAGTCTGTGATTGGTCTGTAAATATATATATCACACTGTTTGTCAGTGAAAATTATATGTCAACAAGTAAGAGTTTTACAGTCCCTTTAGCCAAAATTCATCCATTATTTGTTGATGGATTCATGTAGGATGGAGCTGTGATCAAGTTTTTTTTTAATTCTCAAGCCAAAAAAATGTGACACAACAAAGCAGGATAATGATGACATTTTCTTTCATAGCATAATACACAGCCGCTGCATCTTTGCTCTAATTAGCAAACAAGCTGGGCTGAAAATGTGCCTTTATTATTTATGTCACAGTGTTACCTGTGCCAGGCTGGTGCTGATGTTGTCACATCCTCTGTGGCTGCCAATAGAGGTCAATGTGTGCCGTTACATTACTTAAAGTGGAAAAGGTTCTGCTGCAGTTTGAAAAGAGGGGGGGAGGTGGTGGGGGTGATGTCGGATGGGGCCCTGTGGAGGAAATCCCAGCAGGTTCAAGTTGTTAAAAGCAGTCAAATCTCAGTAATACAACACCAATCTGAATCCACTCATTCTCTGTGTTTTCTTTTTTTTTCATGCCCTTTAACAACCTCCTCTGTGGAGCCTCTGTGGAAATAAAGATGGCTTTGTGGTACTTTTTATCTTTATTAGGAGGTTTCAGAGTGCCATGTCACTGTATGCCTCTATGCTGCACTAATGCTGCCATCATTCATGCAGCAGCAGACAAGCTCACAGCAGTGAGCCTGAGGGACTTGTGTCAAAAGGACTCCTTACACAGGAAAAAAAAAACATAATAAGAGCAATATTTTACAGCCTTATATAATGACAGTGTTTATAGTTGTGCGGTTAAATGCAGTGAGTTGGAATCATCGTATTTAGGGCGGTATGTAACCACAATGTGTATGTGCTGTTTAATGTGTTTTCAAATGATCCATCGGAATGCATTTAATTTCCACTCCGCTCCCGTACAGACAGTACCAGGACAGGATGTGTACTTATTTCACATATTTTATGTATTATTGTCCTTTTTTTTGTTCTAGTTTTGTCAAGTCAGCATGTTTGTCAGTCAAACAAGCAGCTGTCAAAGATGTCTTGAAAAGAGGAGTTGGAACCATGTGTGTGTGTTTGTCTCTGAAGTGTATCCTCCATGGAGGCATCCAGTGTGTCTTTATTATAGATGCGAGGTTGGTGTTTTATTACACAGGAAACACTATGACCATGTACTCTGCTTATATAAGTCTTATACATTTAATTGTTTTTGGTTTTTCTTTGATTTCCCTCGATGTATGAAGCTGAGCTGTTGAAAAATCAGGGGAAATAAATCTGTAAAACAACACGGTGACACATCCAAAGATTCCTCTCTATTAATGTTACATCATGCTGCTTCTACAGCAACGTACAACACAATGATAATCTAATATGTGACCAAGGGGTTTATAAATAGTACTTAGGCTGTGAATAGCAAAGGTCAATTCTGTTAACTGGGCTTCTGCCTGAAAGGATTTTTCTTGATGTTAAGTAAACGGAAGCTGCTCTGGGATCACTTTTTATGGATAGGAAAGAAACTCATAAAAAAATGTAATATATTACACAGGATGAATTGGAAGAACCTTTCTCCTTCTGGCTCCTGTAATGTCATAAAACATCACTGTGAATGGTTTTTACTGTAATAGAAGGTGATTTTATTGTAGAAAAAAAAACGTGAATACAGGAATCATTTTGTGTGGATATACATACCACACCACCTTCTACTCCTTTAAGACACAGAAAATCAAATTTTGCTTCTTTTATTAACCATCCAGTAAGTGCTCAAGTTTCCAGCAAGTAATGAAGTGGAAAGATGAAAGTGAGAGAATAATTTTTTTTAAAGGTATTTAAAAAGAAAAAAAATCGAACTAAAGTCCTCTTGTTGGAACAATTATGTTACTCAACAGCTTGCTTTTAGTGCACACTGAAAAGTCTTTCTGACCACTTTCACATGAATATAAAGAAAAATACAGTGTGGAGCCTTTTCTTTTTTTTCCTCCTCAGAGGGCCTGCGGGGACATGTAACAAAAGCTGTAAGGCATTAGTATTCAAATGAATTTTACAGGTGATGTACAGAGCACAAAAGGTGGAGTCACAAAAAAGAAAAAAATTCCTGTTGTGGCACACAGGAGAGAGAAAAAACTTCTTTCCTCAAACTATAACAACTGCCTTTCAGTGCTTTCTTTCATACCTCACTGACTCTACTTTTCAGCTGACGTTAATCATTTTAAAACTTAACAGCCCGGAACTCATTATTTTTGACTAGCTCACTTAAAGGTAGGTACATGTTGGATCCTCAAATTCATCTAAGAGTGGGTATCATTTTAACAGTTAGAAAGAAAGAAAGAATAGACAAAACTATCAATACTTCTTTCATGTCTAAATCATATGTAAACTGCACACAGCCTAGCTTAGCATAAAGGATTCGGTGGCCTGTCCATGACCTGCCTGCAAACTGCTTTGATACAGTAGTTTCATACAGTATGTGATTTCATTCATCCAAAACAAAAGAAAACAACGCCACATTTGTTCAAGAATACATCTAACCCTTACCCTAACATATATGAAACATGGCTATTAAGAAACATACTGCCACATAATATGACATTATGAATAAAAAGTAAGATTGTATTCCCAAATGTCATCAGATACAGCTGAAAAAAAGAAGAGAGGTTGAGGTGGTGCACTTTCACTCAGGAGTCTGCGGTTCAAATCCCCCTGACACCACAGTCTGTCTTACATTCACCTGTGAATATGTTTCATAATAAAGAAACAACAGTTTAAGGTTGGGTATTAGGTGTTGGTAGGTGAAGATAATTTGAAAACACACAGATTCATAACAATGAACACATTTCAAAAAGGAAGCCATTTCCTTCTGTGGTGTCCATCTGTGAGTCCCTGCACCCCCTGCACCATATAGAGATACACTGTAGAAATACACACACGTCCCATTTTCCTGCTGAGGATCTGCTCCATCCTTATTAACTTCTCCTGGCTCCGATAAGGTGATGAAAATCACAGGAGGGCATTAAAAACACTAGTTGAGCAGTAGCAGCAGTTGTCCGAACAAGGCAGAGTCTTCAGTAATGCTATGTTTATGGATCAAAATGATATCTAACCTGTTGAATATTGATCCTTGGTGGATTCTGTTCCCTTTGAATAAAGCCAGGCTTGTTTAATGTTATATTGAGCTAACTGGCCGCTTTTGGATTTAGTAGACAGGAGGATCAATTTTCTCATCTAATTCTTGGCAAGAATGCAAACAAGCGATTTTCCTAAAATGTTAAATTATTGCTTAAAATGACTTACCTCATACATAGAAATCAGGCTGCCAGAATGAAAATGTGTTTTTGGGGTGATATAATATCACCACTGCTTTGGGGATAATTATGCTTACCTTTTTAAATAACTAAGATAACCTTTGGCAAAGAAAAAAGATGAGCAGCATGTGTTAACGTAGAAAAAGATCCCCAGTAATGTAAAACTAAATTTCACAGGCACAGATAGTATTCCAGGATTTTTCCAGGCGTGAATTTACCACATCTCTTTTTAGCCTCACATGCGTGGGAGTATACCTCATGGTATATGGGGGTAACTTGATTAAGAAGTCACCTCTTAGAGATTGTGGGTTTTTGTACGGTGAATGCGTGTTCTATTTGTGCATTGTTGTGCTAAGTCAATAGAGTGCACAGCTGCAATTTTTCATCCAAACAAATCCCCTCAGTAATGATCTGGAAGTCGCAGACCACAGCTTTCTAATCAGCATTCTTTTCTTAGCTACACAACACCAAAAGACTTCAGAACACAAGGAATTGCTTTTCATCAGTCACAATATGACAAATCAAACACTAATTACAATATCTGCCAAAATTAGATCAACAAATCATTTGTCCTGTTCATATTACATTCTTTGTAGCACATTTTACCAGTAGCCCATGAAAGAGATTCATCACATATGCAAGAGCTGGAAGCTAAATATATGGATATAAATTCAGCTGGCAGCATGCCTCCACGCCTACCCACAGGACAAAGAAAGCCGGAGTCGTGTTTAGATAGTGGATTGTAGCACATCATAAATCTTTATCTTAACAACCTTTGACCAGTCAGAAACTTTATACGTATCGCACATGACATCTGTGAACATGCTAATAGCTGATGAGATGGAATCAAGAATTGGCGACAGGTTTGAAGAAACCAGACCAGAGATAGGAGGGAACACAGTCTCATCCTATTATAGACATAATGTTTTGTTCATTTTGTGATTTTTTTTGTATACACAAATAAAATTTTACTGCAAAAATTAGCATTAAGTGGTAGAGGGGACTGTGGATAGATACATCCCAGGAGCTCCAGGTTTAGGGTATGTTCACCCTATGCCACTACTGATTTGTTTTTGTGCTTGACTATTGCGTCTGTCACTTTAATTTTGTTTTGAGGTTGGGTTTAGGCATTAAAACAAAACAGGTTAGGTGTCGCAAACAATAACAACATGGTGGACTTTCACTAAGGGTTTAAGCCCACCTGACACCACAAGCTGTTTTGTTTTCACTTTGTTTTTGCCCATGTATAGAGACCACTACTGGTTAAGGTAAGGTAAGTAATTAAATATTTTACAAAGAAATTGTGGCCTTTTGTGGCTACTATCATGATAAGTGGCCCCTTTGTGAGTATGTATAGATGCAGATGGAATATGCACACATGGTCTGTTTTCAAGGACCGAAATATGGACTGCCATGTTACATTTCCCTGGTGAGGACGGTGTGGCTTTGTCACGTTTGAATAGAGCATGCCAGCCTAAGCAGGGTTAGGCTGTAGGTTGTCATGCTGGCTGTCAGGAAAAATGATTGGTGCCAGTCTGCATAAAACACTACATTAAAATCTGCCAATATTTCACTGAGAGGAGGAATAAAAAGCTGCTGCAGGCAGAGAACACAATCCAAATGAAATGCATTAGTTTGGTCTGCTGTCACTAAAAAAATATTTGTGTCATTGTACAGAAAACAGTTGAGTCAAAATTACACGACTATTTCACATTATGGGATGAGACTGGGCTGGAGGGAACGATTGAAGTGAGCAGTACATTATTGTTTCCTACTTTGTTTTTTTACTGGAAGAAGGCAGCACTGTACACGTCTCCTGGTTCAGATTAGTTTTCTGTCCTCACAGTGAAAGAGTCAAAAATGAAGCAAGGTGAAAAGAGAGAGGATAGAAAAAAAGCAGACCAAGCTGAGTGATATCTTCATAATAGCATAACTACCTTGACCTATAACATCTGCTGTCCGTCAGTAGCTTCCATCTACACTATTTTCTCCTTCCTTTCACCACACTAAAGCAAAACGACACAGACAGAATGCCTATATATATATATATATATACATACATAACGCAGAGATTTTTTAAATGGGTTTCAGAAATGAATGTTTGTCTCATGGATAAACACAGAATGACATTGTATGCTTGGGCCTCTACTTGCACATAAAAGCCAGATATGTTTACCTGAAAACTGAGAGATCGTCTCTGCAGCTGCTCAGGGACTGACATGGGCCCGAGTTTGAGGTGTGTAACCCAGATACAATCAATACAGTTGTCGATAGTGTAGAGCCAAAGGAGGATAGAGGAGGAGAAGACAAAGCAAGTGAAAATATGTCAGCTCCCCTCACATGCAATGCAATGTGTAACACAGCACAAAGCAAGGATTTAAAGAGATTTCCTTTTCTCCATATGCAGCCCCATCGATACTCTCATCACACACACACATCAATTCTCAGTGTTTCTTTTAATTATACAGTCATGTTCACATAGAATGTCTAGTACCCATATTATAATGCCTTTACACAAACAATGCATACTTATAATGACAGGAATACAAAATTTCTTATGAAAAACCCACACACTCAACCTTGTACAGCTGTCTTTGTGAGGACATTCACTGACATAATGGCCCTAGGCTCTGACCCTATTCTTAACGATCAAGACCCTCACCCTTAAAAGCAACCCTGAAATTTAATAGGCTAAAAAAAAGGAAGAATAAAAGCAAGGACCATCCAAAATGTCCCCACTTTGCATAAATGTCCCAATTTCAACTGGTTCTCACAAACATAGCTGTTCAAGCAACACACCTTATTGGACCTGACATATGTATACAACTTGGAAAGTCCTGAGACTCAAATATTTTAATACTGTTGATTTGTGTGGCATTAAACCCAAAAACACACATACACATATACATATTCATTAGAAATGATTAAGAGGGATCTTAAGCGTGGAGAACAGATTCATGCAAATGATCTCAGGACACAATGCTCGTTCTCTCTGTTTCTCTGATTGTTCCCACACTTTTGTCAACAGCTGCACTTGTATTTCAAAATAATTTAAGGGGATGAGGAGTAACTGTGAGAATAAGATGCAACACTGCCATTCTTCCAACCAGATGTCAGTAAACCAGGGGATTAACAGCTCATCCGCATCACACACACAGACTCAAAGGCAAACATCCTAAATGCCTTACATATAGCTACAGAATTCAAAATAACCAAGTAAAAGGTGTCTTTGTTGGCTCATATGTTTAATAGTGATATGCTCTGTGGCTAAGAATAATGCCAGAGCCGACTTCTGCTAGCAGAGGTCCAGCGGTCATGTTAGAGCACACACAGCTAACCTGTCTGACCCTGATACTGTTCTTGTGTCAGTCGGGGTGATAATTAGCTTCCTCCAAATACATCTCTCCGTTCCTATCTTCTTTACTGTGCACATAATTATATTATACTATGCCCCCCAGTATTTTCTTCAGTGCTGCAGAATCTATCATCTCATATTAGAGACAAAATCACTTAATCTCAGAGGGTAAAAAACCCATTTACCTCTGCTTTAACAATTGCACTTTATGTCTCTTAAGGTTGCTCAGACTTCACATTCTATGGATCCTGATATAGTGCACGTGCACGGCCTGTTTTCGTTCACCAAGGAGTCCATCGTCTCCGAGTTTGAGTGGTAGCTCAGATAGTACTCCTGCAACTGTGAGTTAAGATCCTGCTCCTGCTTACGGGCCTTTTTCCTGCGCTTATGGTTGACTGAGTGCTGCTGCAGCTGCCTCATGGTGTTGGGGTAGCGCCTCCATGAGACATAAATAACCAGGAGGATCAATGACACTGACAGGAACAGGGCTACGCTGCCTGCAATGATTTTATGGAATGCCATATGTTCAAACTGTAGCTCTGGGATAAACGATGTGGGGGTTTCAGAAGGGATGTGGGAACTCATGGTTGTGGACTCTGTTGTCTGTCCATCTGTCCCACGAGGACGCATAGATGAAGTGGTAAATGTCTGTGCAGGTGAGTCAGTCAAATCTGTAGGATCAGAGGGAGATGGAGGAGTCGTTATATTCACAGTCTGGGTGGAACTTACAGTGATGAGAGCTGTGCCTGAAAACACATTTGACATGTCCACACATGTGGAGTGGTTCCTTACAACGTCCACCACTCTCTCGCCCTGCACAGACTTGGGACTGCTGCATATCATGCTGATGTCTTTGGCGTCTTTGAAGGTTCTGAGAAATATCATTAGCGGGCAGATGCTGGGGCTGCAGTCCCATGCGTTACCCGCCAGGCTGATGGCGGTCAGGGAGGTCCACGCGCTCACAGCTTCCACAGGAACGCTGCTCAACTTGTTTGATTCCAGGTTCAGTATTTGCAAATTAGGCATACACTGGAAAACAGCAGGATCCAACATTTGGATTTCATTCCCTGAAAGGTCCAGTTTCTGAAGTTTCTGCCAGGTCCACGGTACACCTTGATAAATGGATCGTATGCGGTTCCATTGCAGATAAAGAGCCTGAAGGTTGGTCAGACGTGGGAAAATGAAGAAATTAATCCGGGAAAATTGATTGTGCTCTAAATGAAGCTCTTTCAGCTTGAACAGACCTAAGAAGGTTGTGCGTGTGAGGCTCCGCAATCGATTATAACCCAAGTCCAGAAACTCCAGACTGCGACATTCCAGAAAAGTGCGAAGGAGGATGTGTTTCAGTCCATTAGAACGAAGGTGGAGGTTCTGTAATTTGCGCAGGCCATAGAAATGACCCGGGTGCAGGAACTGCAGCTGATTGTAGGATAAGTCCAGATTTCTTAGGTTGGGTATGGCACTGAATGTGTTGTTGTGCAGATCGGATATTTTATTGGAGCTGAGGATGAGTTCCTTGAGTCTGCGTACACCATGGAAGGCTAATGAGTCTATGGCATTGATGGAGTTGTGGTCCAAGTAAAGCCAGATGAGCTGATTGAGATGAGCAAACTGGTACGGCAAGAGAACCAGCAGGTTGTTATAACGCAGAGACAGACCTTGACATCCTGTTGTGATGTTTTCTGGGATGCCTTGGAAGATGCCAGACTCGCAATAAACAATCTTTCCTTCACAGCGACAACTCACAGGGCACATCCTTTCCCCCTTGCTGAGCAGCAGCAAAACAGCTGCCTGCAGAAGAAGACATGATAACCTCCAGTCCAACATCACAGAACCTGTTGGGGGGTAGAGTGAAGCAAAGGCAATCAAAGGGATGACTTGATTTCAGAAAATGTGTTCTCACAGATATTTAAATAAGTTAAAAAAAAAAGTGTGAAATCCATTCTTCAAACAGGAGATCATGTAGTGAAGCAGCTGGAGGTCTGCTCATGAAGAATTGATTACAGTCTGACACTTTTAAAGGTATGGATGTTTAAATATATTTAGACATGTGTGAAAGACAAAGGTATTATTCTAATAAATACTAGAATTACAGGTAAAACATAAAAACATAAATCAATTTAGGAAGTGAGAAAGACAATAAAATTGATCCTAGGTGTCGTCTTGGCTGCAAAAAGAGGGAGAAACTGTGAAACTGAAAAATATAATGACTTACCCATCGTTAAGGACGAGGGAAGGAGTAATCCTGTGGGGTGAGAATGGATAGAGAGCGCGTTTAAACTGCTCTCATGCAGCTTCAGAGTCGGTCCGCATACTGAGCATTACTTGCACAGCAAGCGCAAGTTTTCCGCAGCGGTTCAAACCCCCTCTGATCTCTGACAGACTCTCAGAAATAGGACACATTCACACTTGGGGTCGTAGTTGAAGTCGCCGCTATAGTTGTGCGTGCTTGTGTGCGCAATTCCCCATTTGAGCGCCAATAGACTGATGCATAGACCTCCACTCCGCGCAGTCTCTCTCTCTCTCTCTCTCTCTCTCTCTCTCTCTCTTCTTCCTCGCTCTCTCTCTTTCTCTCTCTTCTCAGAGGCGTAGGCGTCTTCAGGCACACATTTAAAAAAATGTGTGTAAAAAAAATTAAAAAAAACCATATAAATCCTCCTTTTAACTAAATTCATTAAATGAATGTGTTGTTTTATTTAATTATTAATTATTCATGTATAAGGTGGTGCTGGATGCAATTATAAATAAATGATTTTCTTAACGTTTTGAAGTATATATGTCTAATTAAAGAAGCAGCTTCATGGTTTAAATGTGTGGTGACAGTGGTAATGATGATGGGAAGGAGGAAGAGGAGGGCTAATCTACTCCTTCATTCAAAAAAAAAAGAGACAGGAAATAACAGAAAGTTGGGTAATCTGGTCTTTTTGGCAGCAACTTGTTAGGATGATAATTATGGTAACAGCTTAAGCGTGATGTTATGGAGATAAACACCTCTTGGTGTCCGGAGATGCTGCTGAAGAGGCGGCCCACATTGGGTGAATTGATAGGCCTTTATGTCAACAGAGAGAAGGGAAAGGGGGAAAAACACTGATAACAGAAGGACAAGATAGAGGTACGTCTACTTCTGTGCTGGTTTCATGGTTTCATTTTTCATACTTTGCTCATTCTGCTGTGAACAGACATCCAGCACGTTACAGTCTGGAAGATTTTGGCTATACGCAGTAGTGTGGAGTTGTAACGTGTGCTAACAGCAACCCCTTGTGTGCACTAATAGAAATGTTTCTTTTCACAATATAAAGATAGGAAGAAAAAGAAAATGTGCATCCAGGTCACTAAGGTTTGAAGAAAAAAAATACGTTACTGAATTCATGTAAATATTTATCTAAGAGTGAGATAATAATACTGTGTAAACAAAATGTCCTCTGATGCATGTGGATTGAAAAATGTTTTTATGATATCAGTCTGTAGCATATGCTTGCATTTGAATGTCAAACAAAATGTCTTCTTCAAAGGGTATCAGCTGCCTCACATGTGTCTTAGGAGATCACATGTCATTCAAGTAATGTGCACGTAAACATGAGGCTCCACAATAATGCTGTGAGGAGGGCGCCTGGCAACATCAGTGAGGAGAAGGCTGCTTTTGTGGTCTGTCATGTGTCAGACCCACAAACAGGTTATCAGCTGGATACAAGCCCTACAAAAAGAATAATAAATACATTAGATTTTCACTATGGAATTATAGGGTTCCATTGTTAACTGGTGGAAACTGGATTTTAAATGCAGTATCACCTGAGTTGCATGGCCCACCTGCACTACAATATATAGATGTATAAATATATGGCTACAGTACGTGCCTTCAATATATTATGCAAACAGAAGAACTGACAGATGGAATTATTCATCCACTCACTCATTGTTCACTGACCTTCCACTCTCCTCACTGAGCTCCAAAGTTTCCAGGTGCAATCCACCTTCAACCAGCAAATATCACTGTTGTATGCAAACGACAGATCACCATTATATTTTCTTTTTTATCAGATTTGAAACGACCTCAACAGAAAGATAATGCCTACTAAAATAATCAGTAGCTTCCGAATGATGGCTGTGGAATGGAGGGCATTATTAAAGGGCTTTTCCATCTAACATCTTATGATCACAGTGGTCTCCATGGTGAATGTGACAGCTGTTATTCGTTTAAAAAAGCACAGAGCGGAAGCATAAGTGTCCTTCTGCAGCTGATGAAAGAAAGAAAAAATCTCAGTCTTCAGTTATCTGACAATCTTAGTGTAGGACAAGGTGCTCTGGATTTAATTGGACACCATGCCAACATGTGTCCCTCAAACTCAAGAGCTCCATTAAAATGTATGTGTGAAAATTAAAAACAAGGTAACAACAGATATACAGGAATAAAATGGAATAATGTGTGACAAATTAAGATTAAGGTTACTGTATGGCAGCAAACATATGTGACATTTAAAAAAACGTACACCTTGAGAAATTACAAATATAAGTTTTGATCCCAGTTTTATGTAATTATATTTCAATAAGTGTCTCTAGCACATTACAGAAATCCAGAGCTGGATCCCTGAGCAGCAGTTAAAGCAAGTGTGGCAGGAAAAACTCCCCTTTAATGGGAAGAAACTTTCAACAGAATCTGATTCATAAAGGGGCCCTCCTGCTGATGGCAGGCCAAGCAAAGGAGGATAAGAGGAAGACAGGACAGAGAGGATGAGAGAGAGAGAGAGAGAGAGAGAGGAACAGACATGCAGCAAGCATCATGGACAACAACCAGCATGTCCTCACAAAAAATGTTGTTCCATAATGAATCAACCAGATTTGACACATGGTTATGTTTATGCTGACTGAACATATGGATGAATTGGATAACATTATGTTATGTTTACATAAATGGAGCATATGATGATGTTGGCCCTACAGACTCAAAAACCTGTTATGAGGCAGACTGGAGTCAGAGGTACGAGTCCCCTGACACCGCAAGCTGTTTTGTTTTCTCCTGCTGTAAATGTGATGGTTTCATTTTAATAGTGGTTAGAGTTGGCATATAAAAATCTACAGGTTAGGGTAAGGGATTAAAAACAGGGTAAAGGGTTAGGTAAAGATTATCTTAAAAGACATAAATACATAACATTAAATGAGATATTAATTTACAAGGACAGGTTACGAGGAAAACTGCTGCTTTTGGGTCACACATGTTCCATTTTCAACCTCATGACAGGACGCCCAACCTTCATGTTTTAACCCCCCTTCACTTTCCTCCTTTTACACACACATGCAGACAGGCTGATTATATTTTTAATGCAGCAGCTTTATGATATTTGTTATCCCTGCCTCCAGCTGGAGTGATATGCAGATCCATGCAAGATTAATACTTCTCTGAGGCTGTACATGCACTTAAGAAGTCCAAACTTTAAGTGTGTATCATGGGAGTGTGTTAAAGATCTCCGCCTCACAGAGCTGATAAAATGATTGACAGGGCACAAGTACACTGTAAACACATCCTCCTGTAGAGGACAGAGAGGCAGAGGATCACATCATAAAACCCTGTTTGAGAAAAAAACTGTTGTGTGTAGGCAAACTTTCTTTCCCAGATGTCTTATATGTACACTGTTTTTCCATCTAAAATGCATAATATACAAAAAATAAAATAAACACTAGCCTGTATGTATTAGAGATGCAGGAAACTATCAAGTATTGTGGCCGTTTGAGTCTGTGATTTAAACCCAGAAGGCCATTGTCATCTCTATAATACATTACCAACAGATCCTGACAGGCGCCTCGCTCCACAAAGTGTGTTTCCTTATGCATGAGAGCAATATTCCAAAAGGTAGACTACAATATAAAACCATGGTATCATCATCTACAGAAAGGAAGAGTACTAGTCTCTAACCCCTGTTTTCTCTTCATCAATGTTGTAGCACTGCTCTGCTGCTAGTATGGATTGGCCTTAAGAGAATATAATTTCAGAAGTTATGAAAAATACTTTTCCTAACATAAATCAGAATATGAATCCAGGCCAGATGAAGAAGAACGTCTCATAGAAAAATATATCAAATCACTGCACCGAGACGAGAAGCAAGTCCAATCAATGATAAGATAAGGATCAATAGTCAGTGTACAGCTGTATGAAAAGACAAGAGAGGAGTGTATTGTTGTGAGTCATAGAAGCAGCAGGAGTAAAAGTGCCAGATGTTTTGGGACCAGGCCTCTTTCTCAGAACTATTTACCTGCTGCTGAGACGTCTTATGTGTTCACAGGGTAATTAAAGCTACAGAAGTCAGGGTCAGCATATATTAAACCTGCTCCAAACACCATTTTTTTTGGTTTGTGCTAATTATTTTGACTATTTATATGTTTCAAAACTGTGTTTCAGTGGGATTCATTATGGTGCAAAAGAAGAAGAAGCAGATCTTTCCCTTACTCTATTATTCAAGGCTCAGTCAGTCACAGACAGTCATTAAAGTTTCATAGTAAGCAATTTGGTGGCTGAGTTCTTTGCAAAGTGAGGTGAGTGCATATGGTGGTACCATACCTTTTGTTGTTTATGACCTGGATCTCTATGCTTTTCAAATCAAGGAAAACCCATTCAGGCCTCTTGTGGTGGTGTTGTTTGTTCCTGATGACACCTGAGGGGGACGTTATTAAGCAGTGCAGACTCATGGAGCCACCTGGCCACAAAGTCTGAATCACTTCATTTGTTTGACAAGAAGAATGAGTCAGTACATCTAAAAAAAAAGAGCTGAGGTAAACTCACATTTATTCCAATGAATCCAGTGTGAAAGACATTATTTGATCCATGCATTTCTGCATTGCTTACAAAATGCCTATTCCAGCAGAAAAGCTGAATGAAACATGAAAGTGGGTCATGTCAGATTTGTTCAACAACATAAATAGGAATTGATGCACAGACCACAGGGAATTTAAAGGAACTTAGCCTGGGATGACTGCACAGCACTGACATGCAGTGAGTGGGAATACAACATTAGATAAGTGTTTTTATTCCCTCAAGAACCAGAGGCTGTTTGTCTTCCATAAATAAACATAACA
>JAVQJX010074314.1:0-12162 GCA_036025115.1 Ambassis agassizii
GATACAGCCTAAAACCTTAACACCAAAACATTTTGACCAAGTGGCAGTGAAATAAATTTGAATTCTCTTTGACGATCTGTAAGTAAACCTGAAAACCGTCAGTCAAAAATATTTCCGACCCTCCCATTTATTCTTCTAATATAAAATCACTGCAAACACAATTATCATCCACAATAGCCATCTTTCGCTGCTCTGATTGACATTACTTGTCAAAAGGAGCAGTGCCACCTCTTGTGTGGCACTGCTCCTTTTGTTAAAATGTTGAACCTCGCCATCAATCAGCAAGGCTCAATATTTTTCAAAGAGCGCAATGAATAAATGACAAGTTATGATAATTAAGTCTGATTCAAAGAAAGAGAAGAAATCTTTGGTCAGCTGAGAACAAGTGCGCCTTTTCTATTAAAAGGAACACAAAACCGAGAAGAAGAGATCATTTATTTTTTGTGTGTTATCTCACCATGCTCTGGACCTTCTGTGTTTTTTGAATGACAGCCTTTACAATAAAAACATGAAAATCTACATGACAGCAGTATACACTCTCTAAGATAATGACTCTGTGTTATTGAATTTTTTCATAGAAAGACTACACACAGGGGCAGATCTGCAGCTCCAAAAAGGTCATTAATTCTCTCATCACCAGCTTTAACATTTTCATAATTTTTTTTTCTAAATCTGATTTAATTTCATCCACAGCAGAGGAGGAAGAAGGAGAAAAAAAAATAAAATTCAGAGCCACAATTAATCCGGGGGAGGCATGAGAGTGCGGAGTCGGACAAACCCGGGCGAGTTGTGATTTGGCTTGAGTTTCAAGGCAAATGGGTAATTAAGGCTTTTCCCTGGCCGGCCTGCACTTTGAAGTCCCCTACAGGGGGGATTATCCCAGCCAAAAGAAAGGCAGTGAAAGCAAAAGTAATGAGACCCAATAAGAGAGGGGAGAAAAGTGAGAAAAGCAAGGAGCAAAACCCACCGCCGAAAAAAGATTAAACATCAAATCAGTCATTTTAGCATAGCAGATTTTTGTCATGAGCATAATCAATACACAGATGTGCCCTCACTATTTAGTTCCAAACATTCTTTTATTTCATGATGGACAAAATGAGATATAACTCATCAGATCTGAATGCGTCTTCTTTCTTCTGGACTCTGCTCTGACAAGACCCTGGTTGTTCCCCAACTCTGCCTCTGTGCCATTATCAGCACTGCAAACCTGCTTTTATAACTAACTAAAAGTGTGTGTGTGTGTGTGTCTGGGCGGGGAGGGGGGGGGGGGTGGAATTAAGTCAGACAGACACCTCTGGTTATTCAGAGGGATGGAATTATTTCAAGACCCTGACTGGTTGTCAGCGCTCGCTGCGCCTCCTCCCGTCCTCGTTAAAAAAAAAAAAAAAAAAGCAACTTCAAATGACTTAAGCCGCTGGTCGTCAGCGCCAAAGCCACACTGTTGACAGGTACAGTAGGGTCTTAAGCCTTCAAGATCAATGCCACTATTCTCCCTGACAAAATCCCCCCGCGGGGCTCCTCCCAAGATTGGATGGCAGAGGAATGAAGGAAGGTAGGAAGGAAGGAAAAAAGTATGGAGGAAGGGGGTCAGACAAGGAGGTGTCAGTGGGATGAGGAGATGGGGCCAACCGATTTTAATTATGGTAGAGGTTTCACGGCCAATCAGGGGGGAGCCCCCCCGATGCGGCTGGTAATTATTAACATTATCATTCCCCAGCCTTGTCCCTTGTCCAATTGATTGGCATGCCTGTTTCATGGTTCTTTCCAAAAAAAAAAAAAAAAAAAAAAAAACGTAGCTATCGCAGTTCTTGGTGTCTTTGCCTCGCTTCCACTGTCAATTTCCCCAAGTAAATGAATTCTCATCAGACTTTTACTTTGGGGCTCAATTTGTAGTCACTGCACAAAAACTACGAGGCAGAGCCACTGCCTCTGCTACACATCCTAAATAAAAGGAACCCAAGGTAACTGATTGTTTAGCTAAACACTCCATACATGCTGTGACTTGACTCATTGTGCAGCCCTTTTGTTTTTCTTTGTATCTGTGCATTGTTCCGCCACAGAGCCTCGTATTTCTGAAATAAATACATCTTAGTGACAAAGCAGGAACGATCGATTTATTTCAACTTACAATCTCAGCCACTTAGATGATCACACACATGTAGTTTGTCATTATCTGAATGAATCAAAGATGCACACATGGGAGAAAACTGTTAAAATGTGATGAGGATTTCTGCAACAAACTTTATGTGTTTTTTATCTTGCCCCCCACCCCCCTCTTTTTTGTGACAGCCAGGGTGACTTCTTTAGAAAGAAGCAGAAGTCCTGAAGGCGCTGTTATAAGAGGTGTGCAGCTCTTTTTTTTTGATATTCAGATTCGCCTTCCTACACACAGAATTATGACACATTTGGATGATCGCATTGTAGGATTAACGGGCCTGCCTTGTCATTTTCAACAACAATGCCACGATTTAGGGATGCTATTTCTCACACGGCGCTCCGCATTAACGCCGGCCCAAAGATTTACATAAATCTTTGTCTTAAGATGAAAACAGAGAGGGGCTTGAGACAATGAAGTTAAGCTTTGGAAATGAAAGAGAGGGAGAGGAAGTAGAGCCGTCACCGGGCGTTGGTGGTGGTGGTGGGGATGAAGGAATGGAAGAAGGAGGGAGGAAAGTTTGAGGATGAATCTACCAGAAGTTATGCTGATTTGAAGAAACATAGTGCGAAGTAACATAGTGTCTCCTCCCATTTTTTGGCATCCATATGGTGGAAATAAAAAAAAATAATGAATAAAAAAGGAGGAGTTAAATTAGCATTTCCATGTCTAAGAGAAGTTTGGTGGTGGTGGGGGGGGGGTGGGAGTTAGGCAGGTGAAGGTGATGAATGCATATGTGATTTATTGTTGCATCTCTGAATGAAAGGCTTCTTCTTCATCATCATAGAAACTCTGACTTTCTAACTCCCCTCCCTGTCTCTGTCTCACTCTCTCTGTCCTCTAATCTCCTGGCCTGCAGCAGTCATTGGGAAAAGTGCCCTAGATTGTTGCGTCTCCCCCTTCTCCTTGATTGGATTCATCCTAGCTGATTGGGAATCTGCTTACATTAAAGCCAGTGCAGAAGAGAGATAGGATCAGATAGATCTGACCACTGAAGGCAATTTCTTTGGCTTTGAAATACAGAGGAGGTTACATGAGGGGCGGGGTGGTGGAAAAACAGAGATTATAGGCCAAGAAAGACAGTGAGAGAGAGGTGAAGCATGAGTGACACTATCAGTGCCATTATCACTCTGCTCCAGCCTTATTTCCATAGCCTTTATTTCCCAATAACTGCCCATGGTTACAGAGTATTGCAGTAAAAGGCAAGCACGACATCAGCTATGATGTAGGGTGTGAAAATTATAAAGTAACATCAATAATAATCATGTTTCGATCTTTGGAAACAAGCGGTGTGTCAGCTTCATGTCTTGACAGGGGCAGGGATCACCATGGAAGCAAAAAATGGTGTTGGAATGGATACATGCATAACATAAGTTATGGCCTTTGCTTATGCCATGTTTTAAACACCTAAAACCTTTTAAACACCTAACCTCAGCCATTTCAAACCGCAGCAATTTTGGACAGATTGTCTGGTCCTTGATCATTTATGTGCCCGGCTTCAACTTTATACAAATAAGGACTGTCCTGCTGACCATCTTCAAATCAGATCTCTAGCAGAATGTACTGCATGGTGTTTTACACAGATAATGAATAGGAAGGATGTAAGCTATGGATGCTATGGACAGATGCTATTACAGTGGCTTCCTTAGTGGTAGATTAGCACCTCTGCAAGGACGTCTATGTTTTAGACTTGGCTACCATGGTCACCCTCTGACCAACACAATCTACATGCAAATGGTAAAAGGACAGTAACAGATGTAGAGAATCCATGAGATTATCACCTAAAGTTGCGTATGTGACATGGCACGTGGGGAACATTTTGTATGAGATGCATCAGCATCCACTGAAGAGGTCAGAGGTCACAGAGTAGGAGTAAGAGGATAACAATCAAGAAGGACCTTCATGCAGTTCATGACAGAGAGAGCTCATGGTTCCACCCCTTTCCCCTGTGTCATGTGACCAAGCTCTGCATATACTTATAGCAAGTTCAATTGACACATACATACCGTGAGGTACTCTCAAGCTTTGAAAAAAATAGTTCATGAACCTTGATGTAAAGGTATCCAGAACATTTTGAATTGTGATTAATTGCAAGTTTATTGTTGAAGAACAGGTAAGGCCTTTTCTATCATGCTACTGATTGTATTCTCCAACAGGGTTGAATCATGGGTGATGTTTATATGAAGTGCAGGTGTAGCACACACACGCACACATCTTCTCATGTCAACTGTCACTCTCCTTTTCTTTTTTTCCAGCCCGCCTGTCTGCTTTAGATTGCTTCTTTCTATCATTCTGCATTATTTCTGTCTCACTCTTCCTCTGTCTCCCCTTATCTCTCTTGCCCATCTCCATCCTTCCTGTCTCATTCCCTTCTAGTAACCCCCCCCCCCCCCAGTCTTTCCATGGTAATAAAATAAACTAATGGAGTTGGAGTGACGTCCCACCTTGAACTAGCAAGGAGGTTATTTACATCAGAGAGGGGGAGGGGAATGGGGGAGGTAGTGGTGATTCGCTGCCTCGATCAGTCAGCCATGACAGGCTAAGCAAGACTCATCAGATAACGAAGAGTGAGAATCTTTGGATTTTATAGTAAAGCTTTGGGACACATATGGTCAGCGGAGGCCTGGATACAAACTTCATGATCATCAGAAAAAAACAAACAAAAAAGAGCTAGTAGGCTGAAATGTGACAGTGTTTTACCAAGTACCCAGTAACACACTGACTCAGCTTACCTACCTGTGTTGATGACATTTAACTCGATTTTAATGGTCTTTTTTCATACTTCTACTCATTCATAGACATTAAAGATTGCCAAAATATTATTTTTAAGTTTGGTGCCTTCATGTTGTCCTGCTGTCTTTTAGCACAAAGACACAAACACAATATGCATCAAAGCACTAGTGTGTGTATTTTCTTACAACTGATGAATAATGTTGTAAAATATATAATGACACGTCTACTGGAAATCCTGAAAAGGGTCTAAGAATATTACTTAAAAAATTTACTGATTGACCTAATGAGGGCGCTCTGATTAAATGTCAACATTTTTAACACAAGTGATCACAGAACGGCTGCTTAGATTTTGACTAAACAGGGACTGGCGGTTTGCTGACGTTTCACGAGTTCTGTTGATTGGCCCGGCAGGGGATGTCTTAATTAAAAGGTCAAAATTTCAAACTTTAAGAGGCCAGAAATGCTCTGCCACCAGTCCAGATTTGACAAAAAAATGCTTTCTGCTACTGATTTGCTTGTAGGATATCTGGAACATCTAAAACAATGGTCTCAAATTCGACAAGTATTTAGAAGATGTGATTTTTTTTGAACTAATAGTGGAATTTATGTAACATTCTTCTCACTGGTTTTCCGCTAGATTTGACATTTTCTCCAAACTCATATGCTGAATTGCTGTTAAAATTACCACATTATGTAACATAACATTCATTTTTAGTCTATCTGTTAAAATAATTACAGGTTCGTCACTAGGATCAATCCATATGTGGTTAACACTAATAATATAATCCCACTAGTTGTATTTATGGATATCAAACAGACGATATTGTAATGTTCTAGTGTGACAGAGTAGAGCAAGCAAGGAAGTATTAATGCCAGTAATACAATGCTTTTTCCATACTGTAATTTGTTGATGCGGTTTTCATCTGCAGTGTTAGTGGAAGATGACAAGCACCTTCTAATTAGTTGCTAATTTACAACCGAATGGATCTGCATCTAGGAGGTTAATGCTGCCTGATTCCACAGGAAATAACTGGCCAGGCTCCAAATAAGAGTGCAGGCCGAGGCATCACATCTTCCCTCCCCAAGGAAGAAGCGGTAACATTAGTAATTACCTCCTGGACTACAGGGCCAGATATTTGTCCACCTTTTTATGAAGTCAGTTAGGAGGACGAGAAACGCTTCAAGGTGTTCGCTAGTGGTTAGAGGGAGTTTTTATTGTTGAAAAGTAAATGTCCTCAATTAAAATATTGCATTTAAATCCCTTCTTCTCTCGGGTTGTAATCTTGGTTAGTCTAGTTGTGTTGTGTTCAAACTGCTGCAATTATCTAGAGAAGGCCCAAGGGTTGGAGATGGATGACAGGATCACTTGGCCACAACAGAAACATAAAAAATCCAGCTCTGTGACTATTATTGCTCCAAATCTGCTGCTGACGAGCTTCAAACATCCATACAGCAACAGCTAACATCATTGTAACACCTAGCAGACTACAGGCAACAACCCTGTGTTCTTGTTTTACAAGAGGGCATTGAATGCATGGGATCAAATCAAAATAACAGACTTGTGCAGGAACAACCAAACTTGTTACTTTGTGCTCTGTAGATGAGTGTTCTAGAAACAGGAAGTGAGACAAGGACACATCGGACCACAGGATCCTCAGAGACCTGGGGGGGATGTCACAGACAGTCTGTCTATTAGTAGTAGGCTATTTACTGGCCACAAAACAGCTCTACTATGGGATATATGGAGGTTATTATAGCTAATAATATAAGCAGACACATTTGTCATTTTCATTCATTTTTCATTCATTTTCATTGATTAAACAAGAAGTAACCCATAAGCACAGAACTGTACATATACTGCTCTTAACAGACTTAACAATTGAACTTGGAACTTTTGGGTGACAGACGCTTGTTTAAACACCCTCCCTACAAGTGTTCGGCCTAGCGTCTTTATAGGTCTCCTGGCGACATGACGCTGAAATACGTCCATATGTGTCATATTTTAAGACGTAATCAACAGTTGTATCCAGTAGGCGGACTATCCACAGGCATGGGAGGCTGGAATACATGGGAGCAACAATTGCAAGCCACATAACTGATTATTTACAAAGAACATATTTAATTGTCACATTACCTTGAGTATTGAATGAATTTTTGTGTTAAAACACTCACCCCTTTCCACATCTCTGTCTGTCTACAAATACTGGTCATTGTTAACCTGGGCCTGGAGCATTTAGGTAAGGAACCTCAGAAACTGATGATACACGTTTTACGTCAAATTGCATCCCTCTTTTGTCCATGCAATCAAATTAAATTCTACATATTTTTTAATAACCTAGAATTTTATACTAAGAGATAGCATTGTGCTGTGTGTGGGCTGTACAGATGATCTGTTGACTAGTATAACATCAGACAAACATCATAATGAAGTTTGAGAGCTATGCAGATTACCCAGGAGAAATAACAAAACAGGAGGCCTCTGGGAAATGTGGACAGCCTCATCTGAGGTGTTGAACCACATGAATGATTATTCAAACTTCATCCGGCTCATGGTTTTCATATTCCTTTCTCTGGTAGACCGAGGGTTAAAATCTGGTGTCTGATATTGAAATCTGAGAAGGTCGCCCTGCAGTGGTCCAGCTTATCTGAGAGCTGCTCTATTCAAAAGAGGCCACAGAGATGAAAGAGGTCAGAGCAACCCAGATATTGGAAAAGAGGTTTAAGCGCACCTACCATTAGTCTCTCAAATAAAATGCTTCCCCCATTCTCTCTCCTCTTTCTATTATTATGCAGTGTGACCATCCAGAGTCTTTTCCCTGACTCAGACCATCCCACTATGCACCAGAGCCTCTGATCTGTCTCTTATAATCAGACTGATAAATAGGCCTTCTCCTCCTCTCATCTTTATTTATCTTCTCCCTCCTTTTCTTCTACAATTTCTTTCTGTTCTTCTTTCTTTCTTTCCCATCCAAACAGTGGGATCTTTTTCAGGGTCATCATCATGTTGTGATGAAATCTATGTGATTTAGTTAAACACAACATATGTGCATGCATGGATCCTTTATGCATTATGGTGTCCCTTCATCACAACCCATTAATAAATGTTTATATTATGATGCCCATCCTTGTGTCAAAGTGAACATTTGTTTAACAAATTGTTAAAACATTCCAAAGGTATTTAGTTGGACACAAACTGCAACTTCACCTAAGCACACTGGTCCTTTAAAAGGTCCTTTGGGCCAGTCCAGCCCAGCTTTAATGATGATACCCTCTCTACCTGTCCTCTGTGCAGTACTGCAGTCCTTTGGACTCTTCAGAGAGATATGGGCACATTGTCTAAACTTTCTATTACATATATAATAATATACTGTTATATTGTGCTATGGCGCAAGCAAAAACTAAAAAAAGGACTCAGATGCGTGTGACTAACTTTATTTACTGCAACACAAAAAACAACTGAAGGCTAAAATGGGAATGTCCAAAAATAAACAAAAGGTGAGCTGCCAAACGGGCGGATAGCAGGTTCCCTCAGGGGGTTCAGGAACCACGAGCCCCAGACTCAGTTCAGGGCTCCCCCCCCCCAAACTTCAGGGACACCTACCAGGAGACTCCCAGTGTGAGAGCTGGAACACTTTATGGCAAACAGTGTTTCCACTTCCAGCATAAAGACAGAGAGCTATAGAGCAGGCTAGCGGTTGTTGCTAACATGTATTCATGGCAGAGAACATGGAGATACACAGAAAACTTTTGTCGGATGAAGCGATGAAGAGGAAAAGAGCTTCATAGCTTGTGAGGGAGGACTCGACACGAGTCAGCGTTGATCATGACTTTACAGAATGAGGAGAGCAGAAAGAAGAAGAAGCTGCAGGCTGGATGCAGACCTCACCTTCCTGCTTTCAATGAGTAACACAGACACGGTGATAGTTTATGATATTTGTGTGATATTTACACAAGCGCTGAAGTTTTATCTCAGCTTTGAAGTTTATTAGTGAACTGTTATCAATAATAAATAATAATAATAATAAAGCAGTAATTATTTGTTTGGCTTCGTTCTTTTCCTGTAAAGTTACTGTAATGTTTGATAACACAGATACATGACTTTGTATTCACCGGTACGTGTTACTCTGATGCAGGACAACTGATGAGGTTTCTTGGAGAAGCAGAGAAACGTCTTCAAGGAAACTCTACAAGTACAGACACCTTGCTTCAACCTTTCATTTGAATGAAAATGACCTGGATGACTGAGAATCTTCACAGACGTGAGGGACAGCGTACCATTTTTACGACAGTGTGTTATAAAACGTTTACTCCGAGACAGGGGGAGCCACGTCGCTAAAAGTTACCTAGTATCCCTTTAAGTGCATTTCAATTCATGATGTTTTTTTTAAACAAAAAAGCCTGTTGGCTTTATTTGTAGCTGAACAAGAAGTAACAGGGATCAGAATCAGCTTCTCCATGTTGGGAGGGTCCAGCTGAGGTGGTTCAGGCAAGGACACCTCCCCAATGAGGTGCTCTAATCATGTCCAATCTGGAGGGGGCCCCAGCACAGACTCACAGTGGATTGGCTGCATGGAAATGCAGAGAGGGACGTCTGGGCTCCTGTCCTTACACCTCTGCCTAACCTTTTTTTGCCTGCTACTCAATACAAATTATTGGCTGGAGTTCATGTTTATTTTTACATATTTCACCATGTCACGGCCTCGGGTTGAGTGAGTGGGCCTTGTTTTTGCCTTAAGCATTGGGGCTCTTGCTCTATTTTCATAAGATTTCATCTGATACCGTTTGATGGAATCTGGCTTCCATCCAGTGTTAATGGATTTGATCAGCTGCAGTATTTTTAGTGGGGAGAGGGATGGCGGAGTTGGGTGGGGGGTGGTATTGGGTAGTTTGAGGAGCATCTCTAATTCTGTGTCATGTGAGCTGGAGCGAAGCTAAAGGCTAAGCTACAGGCAAAGCGGTGGAAATACAAGCCTGCAGTTCATTCGCTAGTTATGCGAAGGGACTACTGTTAATCCTGACACCCTGGGCATGTTACAGTGAAGGAGACTGTCTGCAACCGGGACACGGAGCTTTTAGTGGTGAGTCTCAGACCCTACTACATGCCACGGGAGTTCTCCCACACCATCGCCATTGTCGTTCTTCTACAGGCACACGCTGACACCGAGAGTGCAGACTGTGCGTTGTTTCCCCAACAACAAGCCCTGGATTACCAGTGACATCAAGGAGGTCCTCAACAGGAAGAAGAGATTCAAAGATGGAAACAGGGAGGAGATGAAGCAGGTACCGAGGGAGCTCAAGGTTTGCCTGCGGGAGGCCAAGGAGTGCTACAGCAAGAAGGTGGAGCAGAAACTACAACTGAACAACATGAGGGAGGTCAGGGAAGGGATGAAGACCATCATAGGCTGCAAGAAGAGCCGCAGCACAGCAGAAGGGGACACAGAGAGAGACAAGCTGCATAAGATGGGAGCGGACTCACATCTGGTCTCCTGGATTGTGAACTAACTCTCAGAGAGATCACAGTAGATCAGGCTGAGTGGCTGCACATCTGACACTGTGGTCAGCAGCACTGGAGCATCACAGGGCACTGTGCTCTCCCATGTCCTGTTCACAATCTACACATGGGACTTCCAGTACGAGTCTGAGCTCTGCCACATGCAGAAGTACTCGGATGTCACTGCCATAGTTGGATGTATTAAGGAGGGACAGGAGGAGGAGTACAGGAGGTTGGTGGAAGACTTTGTTGTCTGGTGCAGGGCGAACCACCTGCAGCTGAACACATCCAAAACCAAGGAGATCGTGGTGGACTTCAGGAGGAACAGATCAGACCTGAGGCCTGTCTCCATCGAGGGCGTGGAGGTGGAGTCGGTCAGTTCATATAAGTACATGGGACTGCAGCTGGACTGGTCAGAGACCATCAACCCCATCCACAAGAAAGGACAGAGCCATCTGTACTTTCTAAGGAGGCTGGGGTCCTTCAACATCTGCAAGAAACTGCTGCTGATGTTCTACCAGACTGTGGTGGCCAGTGTCCTTTTCTATGCTGTGGTGTGCTGGGGAGGCAGCATAAAGAAAAGGGAAGCAGCACGGCTGGACAGACTGATCTGACTCTTTGGTCTCAGTGGCAGAAAAGAGGACCTTTGACAAGATCCTGATCATCCTAAACTCATCCTCTCATCCTCTGCACAGGACCCTGATCAGGCAGTAGGGCTGCCAAGATTAGTCGAATAGTCACGATTAAAAAATAGTCGGTGACTAATTTAATAATCGACGTAGTTGTTTATTTTTTTAAGTCATGTTTTTTCTCTCAAAACCGCCGCTGTACTCTCCGCTGTCTTTCTGTCCTTCTGTTCTTGGGTCTACATGTATCTATATTACCTTAGCATACTCACTGGAGTTGTTCAAACTAGTACGAGCAAAAAAAACATGTGCTCTCCATCAGCTGGTAGGAGTGCGCTTGCACACTGTATGTGTGCACGTGTCTGTCTTTTATTCGGCCCGCAGCTTCTGTCTTAAAACGTTCTGGCCCGCAAGCTCAAACAGAATAAATCATACAAAATAAAGGCAGATAATTCTTTTTTTTTTTTACTCATTGTGTAACATTTACATGATTTTCTGAGCAGACCAGCTTGTTGCTATCTGTGCGGTCCCGGTGCGTCACAGTGCCACAGGGTTTGGTCGGAGGTTTATGCAGAGTGCTCTGCAAGTGCACAACGCTGCTTCAACAATTCAGCCCAAATTCACCACGAGACAACACGAGACAGGCTGATACATACAACCTGCTATCAGAGAGGGTCCCTTCTGTAAAAGTAATGCAACTCCAACATGGCTCCAGTGTGACAGCGGATCACAGCTGAGTCTGTCTCTGTCTCTCTGCATAAAAGCGACTTTGCAGACATGTGAACATTAGTAAGAAAATGTGAACGTGTTTGTCTCCCTTCTGTGAACTTCTGTAAACTGTGATGTCTTATCGGGCTGAAGACAAACAGTCTGTCTTTGTTTGGTGATGTTCTTTATTGATAAACTGTCAGCTGTACAGTGGTATGAGACGCGGCTCTTCTCTCAAAACTACTCTGCCGTAATTCAGTACGCATTTGTCGTAAGGTACGTCATTATGTCTCGTTCCCATGCGCTGCAAACTGTGTAAACATAACCTCAACTTTAACATGAACCGCCTATAATAGTCTGACATTTTGTCTGCTGCTGCTCTTAAAGCAGACCTGCATTGTTGATTGGTACATGTCTGTCTGTCTGTCTTATTTGCTCAATTATCACAA
>JAVQJX010074432.1:0-13234 GCA_036025115.1 Ambassis agassizii
AACTTATGCAAATTGTCACATGCTGTGCACTGCTTCCACTCATGTCCATTACATTTTGTTCCAGTCCATGTTTTTGTGTTATAACATCCAGTTACATCAAAAAACTTGATGTAACTGGATGTTATGTTTGTTTATGTTATGTTGAGCTGTGTGTGTGTGTCTGTTTGTGTGTCGCTCTCCACCTTGACTTTGGCAGCAGGTCTCCACTGAGATGTCTGCACTGTTCTACACTGGCTCTGGTTGCAAGATCTTATCAAGTGATCAACAAATCCTGCCTGGTCATCGCTGCAGACTTCTGCCTGACAACAGAGTCCCTGTTTGTTTTGACTGCATCACCTGAAACTGGGCCACAGGATAGTCTGTCATCTGTGTGTGTGCGTGTGTGTGTGTGTGTGTGTGTGTGTGTGTGTGTGTGTGTGTGTGTGTGGAGAGAAGCGATGAGAGAAAACAGATTTTTAAAACTGTTACATGAAATTAAGTTTAATTAAAACCCTTAAAACAGCCAATAAACAATCCTTTATTAGTCCCCCACAGGAGAACTTCAGTGTTACAGCAGCCAGGAAAGAAAGAAAAAAGCACACATAAATAAGAAAAATAAGAAAATAAATATAAATGAATACAAATTTTTTGATAGCACAATAAAGTGACTTCAGTATTGCACATTATGATCAGGCATGGTGATAATTTACACTATAGAATATGTACATTAGAACAGAAGAGTTATTGCACTGTATAAAAGAAATTATTACACAGTTGTATACTTGTTGATTGTGAGTATATATGTGTGGTCTACTGTGAGCAGGCCTGATTGTAAAGTCTGATGGCAGCAGGGAGGAAGGACCGGCGATAGCGCTCCTTCACACAGCGCAGGTGGAGCAGCCTGTTACTGAAGGAGCTGCTCAGTGCTGTGACAGTACTGTGCATGGGGTGAGAGGTGTTCTCCATCAGGGAGGATAGCTTAGCCAGCATCCTCCGATCTCCCACCTCCTCCACAGGATCAAGTGGGCTCCCCAGGACAGAGCTGGCTTTTAATAAGTCTATTCAGTCTCTTCCTGTGTGCTGACCAGGTGCTGCTGCTCCAGCAGACCACTCCATAGAAGATGGCAGATGCCACCACAGTCGTAAAAAGTCCTCAGGAGTGCTCCCTGCACTCCAAAGGACCCGAGTCTCCTCAGTAGATGGAGTCTGCTCTGGCCGAGCAGAGCTGAGTGCAGCTGTGTTGTCGGACCAGTCCAGTTTATTGTTCAGATGAACACCCAGGTACTTATAAGAGTCCACTATCTCAATGTCTAGACGTCGGATGTTCACTGGTGTAGGGCAGGAGTAGTGGTGCCTACGGAAATCCACCACCAGCTCCTTGGTTTTACCCACGTTTATCTGGAGACGGTTTCCGTGGCACCAGTCTACAAAGTCCTGGATACGTCCTCTGCACTCCCTGTCGTCCCCATCTGTGATGAGGCCGACCACAGCAGAGTCTTCAGAGAACTTCTGTAGAGTTCTGTATTTAAAGCAATTGATATCACATGTACTTTTCTACTCATTAGTTCTCCAGCTATGTAATAAAGTTTACTGAGGATTTGAACATTTGTAAGAAATTAATTTTGTATTTTTTCATTCATTTCAACTCTGAACCATGAAATAAGCATTTGGCAAATCATTGTGAAACGATTTGTTCATGTGACACCCCTGTACTTGGCATAAATTCATAAAATGACCATTAACTTCCAACAAAGTGATAAAACAGACAAATGCAAGATTTGGGACGTTTGGATTTTATTGACGTATCAAACAGCTGTACATCTATTTGCCTTTCTTGGCCTTGATCTTCCTCAGGTAGAACTCCAGCTCCTTGCCTTCCAGGATGTAGCCGTCTGCCCTGCCACACTGACCAGGTCTAGAGGCAATGCAGGCTGAAGGGGGGGAAAAAAAAAAACAGTCAATGAAGTTAATTTATAATTCAGTGCTGTTGAGCAGTAAATATGTCACCAACATGCAAGTTTGTGTTTGATAGTTTGGCAAAAGATGCAGATGTTTAAAACCATCTGGTTCTCAGTTAACCAAAAGTAATTTACAGATGTCCCTACAATGAGTATTTCCATTTTATACTTCATCTTTAATAGAGAAATTCCAATTTTCTTTCTAATGATATGGACGAAGAAATTTAAGAACAGAAAAATCTGATGTTGGACTTACCCAGCAGTTTGCCCTGCTGGAACTGCTCCTCCAGGAGAGTGCTGATTTTGGCTGTCTTTTTACGCTCATCATACTTCTTCTGGGTCTTCTTTGACCTCTTCTTGTTCAGGACCTCTTCCTCCTCAGGAGTCTGTAGAAGCACAGGAAACAAGGCTTAAAGCTGCTGTGCAATACCAGGTGACTAATTAAAAAAGCAGTTGTCCTCAGGTAACAGGTCTTTCTCAGAGTCTTAATTATCATCACTTTCATTCAGTAGCAGAACTGGACAAAGTTATCATCATAGAAAGACATGAACCAAGACAGTGGGATACACAATTATAAACATTCTTCAGTAGAACTGACAAAATATGGAACAAATATATCTTTAGGTTATTACAATAGGCACCTAAATTAAACTCTACATACCAGCTTGGCTCCCTTCTTGCGTCCCAGAGGAGTGGCGTAGTGAGCCTCATACCACTGCCTGAAAGGAAGGCTGTCGATGAGGACGATGCAGTTCTTCACCAGGGTCTTGGTTCTGACCAGCTCGTTGTTGGAGGCATTGTAGACCACATCAATGATCCTGGTCTTACGTGTGCAGCCTGAGCAAAGAAAAAAAGAACTATTATTAGGACAAGCAATCTCCCTTTTCACATTTTCTACCTTGATAAATCCTTGAATAAGGGGTAGAGTCTTTCTCAGAGTCTTTATTATCACCACTTGCATTCAGTAGCAGAACTGGACAAAGTTATCATCATGGAAAGAAGTATGCGACAAAGGGTCCAAAAGAAGCCTTTCATGAACTTACACTCGGAGCCCCATGAGAAGTTTCCAACATCCAACCTCAGAGCACGGTACTTCTTGTTCCCACCACGGACCCTCACTGTGTGGATGCGACGAGCTCCAATCTACAAACGGACAGGAATTTTTAAAGCTCCAAGTTCATGAACATACAACCAACTTTGAAACACAAAAATATAAACATTGTATGCATCAATGCGTGTCAGTGTAACTATGACAAGTCCTAACATTGGTAAGCCCAAAACTTTGAACCAAAACGGCTCAAAATAGACCTACCTAAGGTCATGTTTTCATCACCCACGCTACATCACATACAGTTTTACATAGGTTTTACTCACCTTTGTGTTTGCTGGAGGGCGACCGAGCTCATACTTTCTTTTCTTGTGGTAGGGCTTGCGTTTACCGCCGGTCTTGCGGCGTTTATGCCAGTTGTCCCTTGAGATACCTGCACAGATAGAAGTACAGAAGTTAGATCACTGGCTCACTCATAAGATGCTCACCACAAATTACTGGATGTGCTTGAGCAATCAGTTCTCCAAGGTATGGTTGTCCGCATGTTTAAATTGGATTCCGCATAAGAGATTCATCATGTCGCTCAAGCAATGATAATGTGTAAATGGGGCCGCTGCATATATAAAACTTATCCCAGTCTTCCACCTGAATGCATACAGATGTGGACTCTGCTGCTTCAAATCCATTGACAACTTTAACTTAGTAGCAATCAAGACGGTGCCACCATGTTGTGGCCTTGAAAGAAAGCATGCATCTCCTAAATCTAAACTTCACTTAGTTAACGATAAACCGAACTGAAGACAAATGAAAATAACAGCCAGCTCTACTCAATAAGTGAGTAATAAGTAAGAATGTAACATCGTCTCTGTTTCAGTCAAGCGGCATGACATGCTCACCATCACTGTGCTAACTAATGCTAACACCATCACCTCCAATTGACTGAGGGATCGAGAAACTTCACATACAACCAAAACCTCCACTCTACATTAGCCGACATGCTACGCTGACAAGAATAAACCCACCAAAACTTGTTCAGTGAGCAAAAATCAACCACACTTAAGCATCGACAGCTAAATACATGGCCAATGAGGGTAGCCATCTTGGAGCTCCTCAGCCACCTACTAGAAATTTCTTCATTAAAACAAAACTGACAAATTCAAGTTAGCAAATGTAAAGCTACGTCTATTCATATAACATTAAGTTGCAATGTGGCAAACCATTATTGGAATATTCCTTCGTTAAAACATCAGATGGACAAGGATTCTGCCTCCAACTCGCGCATGAAAACACGTACCCATTCTCAGGCGCCGGCTAGAAAGAGGAACCGCAAAGGCTCATGGGGAGGTTTGAAGCCACGTGTTCTCGCGAGAATCAACACAGAAGCGAGCGAGATTTCTCTGCTCAAGGGCTTCACCAAAGAACGGCCAGATTAGAAAGAGAGTGGCGACAACGGGAGCTCAAGCCCAGAGCCATAGAGATAATTTAATAAAAAAGATTTGAGCTTTTCGTAATAAAATGTTTACCACTCACAGGGCTATTTTTACATTTCAATAATATTACTATATAACATATAATATATATATAAACATAGTCCTCCATGTTATGTTAGATAACATATACAAGATAATTAAATAGTTATTAGACAACATTTAGACAAATATTTTGTATTATAATTATTGTGGAAACCTTGAACAGATCGTGTATTTGTAATCTATTATTTATGTTATAATTGTTTTATTATTTATGTCTTAACATACCAAAGTACATGAATACGGAAATCAATCAGGCACTTTTAAGTTTCCATATAGTGTTGTTTTTTTATTATTATTATTATTATTACTATATACAACTACAGATTATTTGGCAGTTGTGAAGATACAGTGATGAAGTTGGCAAGATTTATCATTTAAACAGTGATTTTGTAAAGAATGCAGTGGTCAGAGAAGCAGCTGGGGGGTGAGGAGTCACTCTTCCCAGGGGCTCATGTCGGTATCGATGGCCACACAGTTGTACGCAGCGTAACGCAGCTTCTCCTCACAAACTTTAGCACTGCAGAACAGAACAAGGAACAGAAAGTGGTGAAAGAAAATGTAAGATATTTAATCAATAAATGGTTAAATAATACTGTTGTACCTTGGGTAGTTGGGTAAATAAAGAGTGCTGGAACATGTGGAGGACTGAGGAAGTGCATCTGTCGTTTCAGAGCTGAATCGGGGAACAGAAAATTTGTTTAAATACTGTTTTAAAGTAGCTTTCTTTCTATCATCAACACACGTTCTCACCCCTGTTTGTCAGGAAAAACATAGATGGGTGCAGGAAGACGACTTCTACCAGTAACAAATCTCAGAAACCTGCTGCGATCCTCTGAAAACAAAATTCAAAACAGTTGTCAGCTAGCCATAAACATTTTCAGTAATAATGCACATATAAATACAAACGGACATCATTTAAAATAAACTGTGAACTGACCATTGGTGAAGTTTGTCAGCGCCTCCCATAGGTACTGCACTCGAACGTCACTTTGTTCCAGGTCTTCATAGCGTGCTGGGGGGGAAATTGCTATTGTATGATTATCATAATATCAGGTGTTTTTAATGCTTTTTTTTAGTTTATCCAGTTCTTATTTGCTTATTTGTCAAAGCCGGACACTCACTGAGTCGTTTCAGAGCTTCCACAGTAATCTCCGGGTCTCCACACACTTTCTTTTCTACTTCCTGCCAGGTGAGCAGATCCAGCACCGCCTGAGGAACAACCTTCAACAGCCCCGCCTGCATGGCTGCAATCTGTCACACACATGCAAATGATCAGACAGATGCTCCAATTTCACAACTGAATGGGGTTGCAAACAAAGAGGAAAGAATAACCACACCTGCTGTTTGCTCTCCTCCAGCCGAGCCTTCTGCACCAGGCGGATGAACTCGCTGCGGTCCTCATAGCGAACGGCTATGTTACTGCCACCGTGGATGAGCTCCACCATCTGTCCGTCAGTCAGCGGAGTGGTGTAGACGAGCTCCTCCCCAAACCTGAACTCAAAAGTCTCCTTGTCCATGTTCTCCATGGCCTCCAGCAAGTTTACCTGAACACACACATGCTCACATGAGGCCAGCCATTACTGTTTCATCTTTTTCTCTCGCAAATTATAAAGGCTACAAAACAATAACAAATCTTTATAATGACAATAACAGTTAGTCTGCAGAGACTCCTTTCTTGTAGAGGGTTGACATTTATTATACATGACTGTCAAGCTGAACCTAATTTGAACATCCTTACCAGCACAGAGTCTACTGCAGGAAAGTCTTTATTCCAGCTGACAGACTCCCCAGTCAGCTGCTTCCACACCAGCCCAGGCAGAGCCAAGACCTGAGGAAAGGGGCACAAAGAGTCTGAACATCTTCATCAAAAAACTACACCTCATCATGTTTATCTAAAACCTGTTCATTCAAAGACACCATCAAGTTATGTGACTATTTTAAGATGTTATCTTATTATTCATTCTTATTGTATGGTGGTGCTAAGTTCCTACAGTAGGTGGAGAAGGAACATCACTCACCAGGAAGTCTTTTCCTCTGAGAGCAGCTCCCATGAGCTGCCCAATCCACTCATACTTGTGGAACTCCTTACAGGACGGGTTGGGGACGTAGTAATCTCTGGCTTCTAAGGCACCCTGAGAAAAGCAAAAGACAGTTTGAGGAAAACAGCCAACCAGAGCACAAGCCCCGATGTTAACAAGGCAGTAATGGGGAGTGAATACCTGGTTGGACGTGCGGGTGAAAAACAGCAGCGGCATGGGACACTCTGCTGAGCTGGGACAAAGCTCCTCCGACATGTCTGCCAAGCTGTCCCGAAATCCACCTCCTTGGTCAATGATACCCTCTGCAATGAATTTACACTCCCACCACTGGTCATAACGAGCAGGCCATCTGTGTGAAGAGTCCAGAGGACACACTGCTGAGTTACAGTCATGTTCAGGTAAGACACAGAAGATGCACAAAGCTGGAAAGAAACTCACCTATAATCCAGAGTTTTCTCAAATTTGTCAGATGGCTTTAGACCCTCAAACACCTGCAGGAGGAAAAACAGAAATCATGACATACTCTACCTCCCCTCACACTGTTTGAATACACCAGTGTGTATTTTGTGCAGTACCTGACTGAACACAGCATTCTTGCAGCTGGGGTCCAGAGATGGGTTGTCTCTGTGCTCCATGGCCAGACGTCTGTTGATGTAGAGTCGAGGCATGAAGTTTGGCTTGCTGGTCTCCGAGTCCTTCAGGCACTGAGTGATAAGGGCTGAGCGCCGCTTGGACAGGAGCAAGAACTGCTTTATGCTCTAGAGGGCGCCAAAGCGTATATTAAAAAAAAAGTGAGGTCGAGGTTAAACATTAGCTATAAACAGTTTACATATAGCTTGTTGTTATCCACAGCTTGTACAGTATTTAACAGGTTTTAGCTCACTTTGATCTGGTTGAAGGTTCCCAGGCTGTAGTCCCAGGCTGGCACCAAGTGTGGCAGCACACAGTCCAGGAGACAGATGAACCTGGAGACAACAACCACAAATAAAAATCATGTGGGAAAACGTCTGACAAACTGAAAATAACACATCTATGATGACAGTAAAATATTAGTGAGCCTCATGGTAGCACCACAGGATGTACCTCTGGATGACTAGCGCTCTGCGGTACAGGATGTCAGGTGGGGTGCCCTGCAGTCGAGGGTAGCGCACCAAGTTAGATGACTGGAAAACATCAGCGTTCAGACCCAAGTCCCTTTCACATGACGACTTGATCTTCAAACCTCTAATCCGGACATCTATCCCCTCATCTGTAAAAGCCAAAGAATGGAAAACTGTTCAAACGAGAAGCTACTGCAGAAGTTTGAGATAACAGAAAACTAAACGTAAATGAAGACATTAAAGCACTAAAAAGTCTGACCTCTACATTCCTCGATTCGAACCTCGATGACAGGCAAGTGTGAGGACATATCCTCCAGCACACACACTTCTCCTATCAGGTTGCTGGAACCAAAAGGAAAAATCTGATTACCTAACCTCTTTATGATGAAGAAATCAAATGTGGATGTCATTGTGAAAGCTCACTCATCTATGGTGACATCACTCAGCTTCTTCAGGTTATCTCCTTCTCCTCCATACACGGTGACTCTCTTCGGCATGTAGTTGTCATCCGTTGAGTCCACAGTCAATATCAGCTTACTAGTTCACAAAAACAAGAGAACAATATGCATTGAAACACATCAACAGGACTTGCTTCACATGTAAACTGCATCCAGTGTGTTCCAGTGTTTCAACACACTTTCTTCTTTTTATAGTGAATAAACTCACTTGACCACAGAGCCTCTCTTCATGTGCAGGCGGATCCAGTGCTGTCCCTGCATGCCATCACTCTCCCAGTAAGTTTCAGTGTCGCCGTCCGTCAGACAGCTCGCTCCTCCAGTGGGATCCTCCTACCAGCAAAGATCAAGGTAGTCAGACTGACGAACGGATGCAATCTAACATGATCAAAAGCTACACGTGTGAAAAATTCTCACCGAACAAGAAGACACATCAATGCTGGTCACACACTGCTTCACACTGCCCAGGTTCTCGTCCTCTTTCCCTATGTGGTCGTAGAAGTAGTGCACCAGGTCCTCGTCACATTCATATGTCCAGGTGGGAGGAACATATCTAGAATATTTAAAGTTAACCACAGTTTTAATGCAGCTCCAGAAAAGACTCAACGCACCAATAAAACGTAACACAAAAAGGTTCACCTCAGCTTCTGGACAGCTGCTGCATCACACTCCGAGACTTTGGGTTTGGAGCCGATGTAAAGTGCATTTTCCACGTCCACCACCTGCTCCCATCTGTTGCAGGGCTTATGGTCGTAGCCGAAGAGCTGCTGCTGTCTGCTGACCGTCTCTGGTGACTCCACAGGCACCAGCCTGTCGCCTCCCTCAGTGTGTTTGCACACCAGGATCCAGCCTTCTTCCAGCTCTTGGCCTGGACGGTGCTCTTCAAGCTGCTCCTGAGAACACACATGGATCCTTTGACAACATAGTATCCATGATGGCATAAATGCTCATTATGAGTCAGGAAACCCTGATTAGTAAACATTACTCATAGGGAAAGGGAGAATGAATGTTATGTTAATGAGGTGTAATAGCTGTGGCAGCAGCAGAGAGGACCACACCAGCTTACCTTACTGATTTTGACCCAAAGGCCCTGACTGTTACAGTACTCTTCCCCTGTTGTGCGGATGCACGTTCCTTTCTTTGGTTCAATGTTGTACTTGCATGACTTCTTGCTGTGGGGAATCTGATGTGGACTTTCAAAGACAGAAACTAAAGTTTTTCCAACAGTGGAACCTCCAGCACCAGCTCCAGAGGAGGCAGAGGAAGTTGAAGATGAATCCTTGCAGATTTTGTAGCACACCTCTTTGGGGACATAACACAGACATTCGGGCAAAGGCTCACTCCTCCTGAAACTCTCAATGCACCTGTTCAGAAAGCGGATCCTGCCGAGCAGCAGGTGAGGGTTGTCTCCCAGAGACATGACAACAGTGACAGTCAGTAGCTCAGCAGCAGTACCAAACGGGCTTTATCTGACATCACACTGCTGTCCTGCCTTTGTTTACCTGCTGAGTCGGGCAGGGATGCTCCTGTCAAACCAAACAAAACGGAACATTCTTGAGAAACGGAGTTAGCAGCGGCCACATTCCGCTCCCTATTCGGATTATTATCTGTGCTATGTACACAGTCTGAAAGGTCAACAATCCACTAATCAGCGATCAAAGTTCACTGACACTCTGACAAAACTATTGGCTCCTTCCGAAAGCTACAGTAAAAGTGAGCAAGCTAACATTAGCATGCTAGCTAAGTAGCCGGTAAATTAGTGTAAGCTAGATAGCAACAAACCCCGTGGGTAACTAGCTTTATATTTGTCATGGCTCTAAAATAAATGAACACTTGATGAAATAAAACACCGAGTAATGTCTACAAAAAAATAAAACGTCAACTTACCTGCTAAGAAAATGTTGACGTTTTGAGACTCGTTTTTCCGCTGTTGCAGATTTCTGTGGCTTTTTGACAACGCGGAAGTGTTGAGGATAATTTTGATCCTCCCGAACTTCCGTCGTTGTTGATTTCCAAAATAAAAGTTTTTCAGTGGAATTTATTTCTTTGACAAACATAACATTTCAATTTTATCTGATAAACCAGTGTGCATATACTCTATGTATTGAGCTTAGTTAAGTAATTATGAGTTACATGCACTGAATGAACTACAGTTTTGGTGTTTATGGTGCAACCACGTGGTTTCGCGGACATCAGCCTTTGCTGGGCAAAAATAAAGCGGATTTATGAAAATATATAACTAAAATATATAACTAATTTCGTGTGCTTGCTTTGTTTAAAAAAGTAAACCAATAGACTCAAATAACAACATCATGGCAACTTTAAGTTTCTGTGTTCACAGAAAGAGAAAAATGTTTATTTCGAATATTTTTTTATTGAGTCATATAATAGAGTTGTTAAAAATCACAATAAGTATTAATAAACTTATCTAGTTATGTTCCACTGATATTTTAATCAGTGCCTTTTCTGGTCCTTTGTGGTTGGTGAGACTGGAGTCTCCTTCATGAGCCTCGTCTTCCTCATTTGGGTGTGATGTGATGTCTAACAGAGACGGAAGGCTCCTGCCATGTGGGATGCCTTCACCTTTCTGCAGAACGCCATCGAGCCCATCGCCCACAGACCCATGAAGAGACAAGTAATGTTTGTTTTCTGGAGGGCCTGCAGGGTGGTGGATCTCAAGATCCTCAGCACTCAGTCTGTGAATATCAAACAATTTAACCTTAAAAACTGTTACAAATGACAATATCTTATATATTAAACAAACAACCTTACAAATGAATGTCACACTGTAGTATTTTCTGTGTCAGATTTACCTCATGTCGAAGGTGGAGCCTTTGAAAGCTGGTCTGAGAGTCTCTGCTGCTGTTGACAGGGTGTAGGGGACGGAGAAGCGCCTCTGCTTCCAGTGTTTGTCCTTCACAATCAGAGCCAGGTTCTGGTACATGTCATCCACAGCCAGCATAGACACCTGCAGAGGACAGGAACGGGCATTACAAACCTCACTTCAGGATTGATTAAAGTTATTACATCTGAGTGCAGCGTTAAAGGAAAACCTCAATGTTTCGATCAATCAGTTGGTTTGTTTCAAAGTCATCATCATCCTCTCCAAATGGATTGATGATCAGCTCTCCCACCTGCAGAGCAGACACACACACACAGTACACAAAAATGTAAAGAAAGAGATTTACCTAAGACAAATAAACGAAGCAACCGTACACAAATTTATATCAAATAGTGATGCAAAAACTGTGTTTCTCTCTGAATTGTGGTGAAGGAGAAAGAAAAACTCATTACCTTGAGCCAGCCAGTGTAGAAGAAGAACTGCAACAGGGTGAAAATAGGGACGTACATGTCTATTTTATGATCCTTGTATCCTTTCTCAGGGTTCAGGAATTGTCGACCAATCACACAGAAGGCAAAGAAAGAGTAAACTGCGACAGTAACAACCTGTAAGGAGGAGCTGAGTTATATTTATATTGGAAGTGTGACTGAACCTCAGATAAAAGCAGCTATTTAAGTATTGTTTAGTATTTAAACCCTGCTGGAACATTGACTGATGATCCCAGAAAAGGAAACATTGCTTTAAGTCTGTATCACATACCTGAGTGTAGACCAGAGGGATGCTTATCCAGTCGTAGTGGAACAGCAGGCTGCACTTAGCTCTGTAATTGTTCAGCTCCTGCAGACACAGTGAGCACTCATCACAGCTGGAGATTCATTATAAACTACAACATTTACAGGAAGCCACAAACTGCTCACATCCATCAGCAGCCTCAGAGCGATGTCGTCCCTCACTCGGCCCTCCTCTCTCGCTCTGGACGCCAAGTTTGAAAACCACGTCAGAGGCATCCAGTACTTGTTGAAATCAGAGTGCAGGGACTCAAACTTTTGTAGCTCGTGTGTGGTCATAAACCCTGCACACACACACACACACACACACACACACACACACACACACAGTGTTACACACACACACACACCAGCTGCACTGTATGACATTGTGCATGATGGTCTGTATACCTGCTTCCACCACGTGCTTCAGCGTTGGGAAGCGTTTGTGAACTCTTGTGCTGATGGAGCGCAGGATGAGGACTGAAGATAAGTTGGCGTATCTCATGAGGGTTCGTCGCAGCAGACGGCCCCTCTCATCTGCTCCGTGTACGTTCCCTGACACCACCATCATCAGGTTGTCAGGCAGAGGGAAGCTGGTGTACTGACCCCACCACCTATTAAAAGCCAGAGTCACATAGAAACCTGTGAGAGAGAGAGAGAGAGAAAAAATGTAAGTGACACAGATTTATTGTCATAAAGTCTTCACGAGGTCTTACCGAGTACAAACAGAACAGGGATGAAGTTTGTGTTGGTGAACTGATCACAGTAAAGGGCAACACGTTCAAACAGATCCTGCTGCTTTGGTGTGAGGAGAAACCTGCAAAGGCAAATAAAACATTGCAGATTATTCTGTAGCAGACAGGACAGTGAAGAAGCTTCATTTTGTGGTTTTACCTGTAAAACACACTGAAAAACAGATAAACTCCACAAAACACCAGGAACTCCTTATAAATCAGCCTGTAGATGCTTCCCTTCCACCTGAACAACAGCCTGGAGAAACCACCAAACCTGGTGTTGGCCACCTCCAGACTGTAGGAGACCGTCATGTTCAGGCAGGAAAATAAGTTTCAAAATAACTATTTTAAAATGTGACGAGGGCCAGTCCTGTGTCAAAGTCTGTCACCATGACAAGAAAAAGTTCTTCCTCTTGGGCTCAATTTAAACCTCTCTGTGGTGTGGTGTCATAAATTATAACCTTATATTTATCACCTGGGAACCTGAGAAACACACCTATAGTTACAGAGTGAATGGAAACTTCCTCAGCTTGTATGATAAACACATTCTTCTGTTAAATGAGCTCTTTATGATAAAAAAAACATTATTTATTCAACAAAATGTCCCCAGTGAATAGTCCCAGGTTTTCAAAACTCTAAATATTCACTTGTTTTTACACATAAGATGAAGAAACGCACAAAATCCTAAAAGCAGCAATTATAATCAGTAATTATTGATACAACTCTTATCAGACATCACACACTGTTACACAAAAAGATAGTGTAACCGGCAAATAC
>JAVQJX010074457.1:0-11575 GCA_036025115.1 Ambassis agassizii
GTTTTGCTCTTGGCAGCTCACATTCAGTTCAGAGCTAATGCCAACTGAAGAGACAAGCCACCATCATATTCTGGTCCAGTTCACTGAAGATGAATAATAGCTGTCTTGGTTGGCATTTGCTCTGCTTTTTAGTCAACTGGTGTAAATGCTACCTGTATTCCCGATCAGCTGTCCTACTGTTTATATTATAATCACAGTGAAAGCAAGCATCAAATGCAGGGAAAATGCAAGAGTTTTCCTTTTGGTTAAATAGCAATAGCTGCTTCAGTTGGCATTAGCTCTGAACTGAATGTGAGCTGCCAAGAGCAAAACTGAGTCCCAGAAATGACTATAATATTCTGAAGTTTAAAGGGAGTATGTGAATACAGGCCACATATATAGTCTAAAATAGATTGACAGCATTTCATGTTACAAAATTCACACGAATTTGAAAGAATCGCTAAATGCTGTTGAGCAAGTTTTTAAATAGGTCTTGGCATTTAAAAATGTGCCACTTTGAATATGTCAATGCCCTGATTACTAGGAAATTGTGACATCTCACTGACGGGCTGATTAGTTGTGAAAATAATCAATATTTCACAGTAGCCGTGAAGCAGTCATACCCATTGATTAGCAGCATTATTACCCACAATAGCTTTCAGAGATATAAAAACATGAGCTGCCTTAATGTAATCAGTGCAACAACATCATTAATAACACATCATGCTGCAGCATCACCCTTTTGTAAATTATACATTATGATATCAGTGTGCATATGAAATGTATGTGTAGTCATGGTTAGCAGAATGAAGCAACAAGATAAATGCGGTTTGTAGCATGCAGCAAGTGTGCTAGTGCTGTGGGCAGTTGTGGCTGAGTGCATTTGAGCATCAAAGCAACTGTAGGTGGTTAAAATATACATGGACAATAATTAGTTAGTGACAAGAAATTTAAGTGTACAGAATGATATTTTGAAAACTTAAATGCAGTATTACAGATACAGATGACCTATTGATTGACGTTATGTGATGGCTTATAATATCACCCACACATAAACCATCATGTACTGTAAACCCACTGTATTTTTAATAGCATTTATCTCATTTAGTATTTGTTGTTTATTTTGTTGTTTATTTTGGAGCATAAGCGAAAAACATCGATTGCAGCTGCTTCCTTTTTGTTTATAGGTTGTGGCCATTTTTGTAGAGGGAACTGAATGTTTGAGGACAACCAAAGTCCATCACATGCCCTCTACTTTCAGCTTATAAACTCCTCAATGATACATAATAGTAATTCAATACTGACTGGAGTCTGAGTTCATTGCAGAGTTAAGCATACATGTTTGTTTTAATATTATTTTTTTAATATTATTAATATTTTCTGTACCTGTGAAACGTAGACTTTGTAAATAAAGACAGCTCAGGATAGGTTCTAGTCATCTTGGTTGTACCTGATGTCATCTAAATCCTAATTATTAATTAGGATTAATCCAAACACAGGCAAGCAGCAGGACATGAATTGAGCTGGACAGTTAGATTATTAAAAATGCTAACCAAATCTGCATTTCTGGTGTAAAAAAAATGTGCTTTTACCACCACCAGCCCAAGAGGCAACTTGACAAACAAAAGCAGCAATTTTTGGCACTTTCTTTTTGGGTTAAATTCGACTTCATTCACTACCTCTCAGCCACTATGAATCTGATCAATCAGGACTTAGCAGTCATCATCAACACAAACAATGCACAACCCTAACAACTAATAGGATTTACATAATGTCACCAGTTTATTGGAAGGCCCCAAACCTTGCTTGTCTTTCTCTGCACTCAGAATGACCGGATACAGGCTTTTTCTGCACAGACCTCTTTTACTGTTCAGATACAGGTCAGGCAGCACAAGCCTGAATTGAGTACTGTAAAATGAATAAGTAAGCTGTTCAAAGGAAGACTCTTTAGCCATTTTAGAAGTAGAGCAAGTCAGGCAAATATTTATGTGTCCAACAGGAATTGAATAAGTGACTCCTCCGCAGTGATTCTTCCACTGCAGCCCGGTGTGCTATCATGAAAACAAGGTTCATCCTCAAATTCCACTCTGGCGGATATGGCCCTAGTGCAGAAAAACCAAACAAGACTGGCTTCTGCAGGAACAGAGGGTCACTGCTTGGAGTTGGCAGGCTGTCCTTAAAAGGCTAAGGGAGAGAGAGCAGCTGTCGGACGGCTGAAAGTTTGGAAACCTGAGTGTACCTGACAGCAGTCTTGACAGGAAGTTGTCTTTGGTGAACACCGAAGGATTAACGCTACACAGTACAACAACAAAGAGCAGTCAGCCTGTATAAAGAGGGACATGTGCAATGCCTGTTAAAAGGCACACTTTTAGGTCAGCTTTTTTTTCTTGTGGCAAAGTGCAGTCTAGTACATTTTTTATAACCATACACATTCAACATAGTTTTAGACTACCTTATTGTCGTCCACTAGTTCATTTTTTTTAAATTTAGTGTAAGAAAATTATCCAAGTTGAAAGGACCATTTAGTAGCTTGTGATTTTTATCTTCTCCTGTAAATGGAGCATTCATCACATGACCATATTGTTGAACATCAGGCAGACTGAAAAGAGACACCTGCTGACACAATATACTCTTGGTAGAGTTTCTGATTGGTTTTCACAGTGAAATAGGACATTCTAGGATATTGTTAAGAGGTCTGAAATCTGTTACTTCTATGTTGTAGATTAACTAGCTTCTGCCCTGTCAGGTGCAATCATTGCTCATCCCTTGCATGCTAAGGAATCTGAACAGAGGAGAGGCTGCAGAAGCCCTCCTGTCTCTGAAAGCGCCAGCTTTCCTGAAGAAAGACAGTGGCATCCTGTCTTCAGGCTCAGTGCTCGTCAGTGATCATTTTGTATTCCTAAAGAGACGTGGATTCCCAGAACTTGACTTCCTGTCTCCCATGCATACCCCGCCGCCGCTGTGCCTGACCAGAGAAGCGGAACCCTGTGTTTAAACCGCAAGCTTTCAGTGCCTCCTCTGTCGCCTTTTGAGGATTCACTTGGTGCTGACTCGCTAACTCTGCGGGTGCCGAGGGTGGGAGGGTGTGGGGGCCTGAGGGAGGGTATAATAAGAATAGAGTGACAGGAAGCCCCCCAGTGTGACTGCTGGATAAATACATAAGCAAGGTTCTAAATTGTAAATGTAGTTTGTATTTTAAAGTTAGAAATTGTTATTGTGCAAAGTAAAAAAAAAAATTATAGATTTTTTTTCACAAACAGTGGATCACATGATTATGTAAAAGATATCACATGAAGTGAGCCACACAAAGAAACGTCATGTGTCTGCAGTTTCCTTCATCTTTATAAGTTCATTGTTTTGGTTTTTGGGCTTGAAGCTCCACTGTTTTAGCTCACTTACTTCTCTTCACCACTGGTGAACAAAATGGGGTATTTGGCAGGTAAACAGCCAGATGTTTCCCTTCCAGGTTAGTAATATCAAGCTTTAATGCCACGTAATTACTAGTAATCATAACATCAGTTATTGTTTTTAGATATTTTCCACTTTGCTTTTCAATGTTTTTGTCTGTATTGTGGTTTCAGCAAGAGGCCTCATGGAAACTTAAATTAACAGCTTCACCTGAAACTTATTTGTTGTATATGTGTAAGATTTACCATCTGATACTACCTACTAATCATCTGCTAAATCTTCCATTGCCATTACTGACATCCTTTTACCAAGAGAACAAGGGTACTTTATATCTCTGCACCTAACTGGTAAAGCATCTCTTTTGCTGCCTACTACTCAGTGTTTGATTGTGTAGCCCTGTCATTATAGTGGCTTCATGTCATGAGCACCAGTTCAGCAGGATTCCATCTTCTTATTCTCCTCCTTTCTTTCACTAAGCAATTTTTATTTCAGTGAACAGAACTAGCCGTTCACCTACATGTTGCTATTTGCACGTGTTGCTCCTTATTTTTTCTTTTTAGCTCCACCACGCACTGGATGTTTTTAGCTTCTTTATAGCTTCCACCAAATCCCCAAACTTTTCCCAAAGATAGCTGTGGTTAACACACCAGATGAACCAAGAAAACATCTGTAAAACCAGTTATTTTGGTTGGCAGCAAAAATTACAGTTCACACATTTTATTTTGTGCCTCCCTGTGTCAATACATTCTGTATACATCAACACTTCTGCAGATGTCTAACCAGACCATAAAATTGCTTAAAATATTCTGCAAGGCAGTAGATAGCAATTCCTCTGAGAATGTATCGAGTTTAAAGCCCAGTTTCACTTCCTTCCTGTTTGACCCTTCGATTATGGGAGTACAAAGTTTGTGACAACATCTGTGTCTGTTTCAGGCTACCAGGCAGTTTCTGGAGGAAATCAACAAGTGGACCAGTCAGCATGGAGTGTCGCCACTGTCCAGGGAATTGGCTGTCAAGTTCCTCATGGCCCGCAAGTTTGATGTCCTCCGAGCTATTGAGCTGTTTCACAGTTACAGGGTGAGTAAATAACTTCAGTGTGACTGATTATTCAAATGTTTGTGATCGAATTTAAGCTAATTTCTGTAATCTAACCATATAGCATTTTAGTGTTTAGCATTTTCTGCTTACAACTGAATATTCATTCAACTCATATTAGTAAATCAAGTGATTCCATTGAACTCCTAGTTAATCCACTTATTGGTAAAAGTGTCAAAGCTATTATGTAGGGCATTTTAACATTGAAACCTATGGGGATTGAGCCAACCTTGCAGAGGCCATGCAAGGAACTGCAGTGTTTGGCTCTGGTTTCAAGTTGCACTGAAGGTACAATCTATTGAAATTAATGCTACATCTCATGATATTAATGGAATGTAATCAAATCTGCATCTAACATTACATCTGTTCCATTCTTATGAGCACAATCAATGTCTCAGTAACGTCTGTGCATCATAGGGTTTTCCAAACTTTTCACTCCATATTATACAAGTCAGGTCAGACATGGATGTAAACTGCAACTCAACCTGTGGCTAAAGACGTACAACCACACACCAGTTATTCTACTCTTTATCCATCCAGGTTTATCCATATAATGTAAAAAAAACGCATTTCTTTATTGTCATGCTAGATACACTGCACATATATAGCTGCAGATACACTATATGAGCAAACAGACGTTCTTCTGCAAGCCTACTGTTTCTGTCACTTTCCCAGCTCATCTTAAGGTCATGAGTGGGTGAAAAGACCTCTTGCTGAGAGTGATTCTCACTGCAGCTTGTGTCTGCCTCTGCCATCAAGTCACTCTGTTAGAAAGACAATGTAACTGTGTCAAGAAATAGTACTAAACTGTGTCATCTATCACTCCTGTTGTTGAGGTGAAAACATAGCTTTCTACATTTTAAAAAATATATACATCTTAAACACTTCAGATTTGAACATTATCCAAAGAATCTTGTAGCGCTATTTATCAGCTGTGTTGCAACAGAAGGAGCTGTGTTGTTTTTAGCCAACACAATTATGACACAACTGTCAAATCTATAACAAACCATTTCTCCACCTGTAGTGTTGAGATTGGCACACATGTACAGTTTGTCATGCAGTATAAAGATATGTAAAATTATTTCAAAATAAAAGACAAACGGGTTGATAAATGGGAGCATCTTCCCCACACCCACAGTTGAGTCACAAGAGGCCTTTTTTGGCTGAACATGTTTTTTTCAGTGGTTGTAGCCAAGCAAGAGATCGTCTAAGCAGATGCATGAAAAACCTCGGGCCAGACACACACGCACTTACACACTGATGATAAACTGGGGGATATTTCAAGAAGCAGTGTGCAGACCTTTTCAGCTTCTCAGAAAGGTTTATCAAAAAAAAAAGATAATTGGTTGGCTAAAGTTTCACATGTTGGACTTAAATGTTTTTTTAAAGCATCTCCAATGAGCACTGCTGATGTTCCCCTTTTTTCTACTTCCTGTTTGTTTGCTTAACCACTTTCCTGGGGAAGAGACAAAGAGTGAAAAACTACACTGGTGTATATCTGTATAAGCATTTGCTACAGGGCTTCTGGCTGAAGGACAGGACAAATTTCAGTGTAACAGAGAAAAGATGTCTGTTCGGTTCGGTCACTGAAAGAGCAGTTTGTGACCTTGGTGATATTATTACCATCAAACCGGAAAATGACAATGAAGCCTCAATGAAACCTCCAGGGCAAAAGCACTGTATCAGACTGCAGGTCTTATTTACTTGATGATATTCTGGAGGATTGACACACAATTTTGCCCCTAAATGGTCAGTAAAAACTTTTTTTTTCTGTCCAAATTTGCAACCCGGATTTATCTGCCCAGATCTGCTCCGGTTTATCCAACCAGCAAATGGAAAGTTTTTAGAGGTCTCACACAGACTCTAATGACCTGAATAGTTTCAAGACGTGGCAGGTTTTTACCACCTACCTTCCCAGTTAAGTCACTTCAGTCGTCAAGGTGGGCTCTCATTTCAGCAGTGAATAGTTGGACTGCATAAACGCGACTCATTCATGAATGCCTTGAATGTGACTTTGAGAAGGATTAGTCTCCCCTGCCATGCCACACTTCATTTAACTCTGTTTAATGCTGTGTCAGCACCGGGAAACAGGCTGGGGACAAGTAATTTGTCAGAACAAACTAAAAGGGTTGGGGGGGGGGGGGGGGTTTCCAGTATTATGCTTGTTGGGTTTAGAGGGGCATGGAAATAAGCCAAGTTGGCATTCAAACTCAGGAGGGTGGAGTACTGTAGCAGTTCTGTACATTTCTGCTCAGACTGTACTTTTTCATAGCAGCTGATAAACCATTAAAGGAATAATATCTTGTACTATTCTTCTCTAGAAGTGGGGTTGCTATGTAAATCAGTAGAGTACAGTGAAGAACAACTGCATATAAAACTAGCAATTTTCTATCACCATACAAAGTAGAAAACTCACTCGACCAGTGAGATAAGAAATAAACAATAACCTCAGAAGAGGTGAGCCCGTCTAATTGGTGCAACCAGAACTCATCATCGAGCCACACCTATGTAAACTGTCTGAATCACCTGAGTAAGTTTGACAGTTTTGCAGGGCTGCTTTTCCCTTGCACACCACTCCCTTATACTTCTGCCATCAGGTAGTGCAGAGCAACAGAAGCTGAGGTCACATAGCTTATTTACAGTGGATCATTATATATATGTTGTTGTCACATCATTTCATGAACATGGTGAACACCTGTTTGCAGGACTCATATTGCTGTGAAGACAAAGCGTATGCAACATTAGCTCACTAGGTTCAAAGTGGCTACTCAACCAACCACAGCTAGCTATTTAGCATGCTAATTGTACATGTAGTCTTTAAACTATGACTTCTTCTCGAAGGACAGTTGGTCTTTTTCTAAGCTGGTCACATCATTGTTTTCTCGAGGGAGGTTTTCAAGAGCTTATCAAACAAACAGGAAACTGAAAGGACATCAGCAATGTTTATGCTATTCACTGGACCAGGTTCTCTTAAAGGAATAAATTCAGCATTTTAAAATCTGCTTTTACTTTTTCTTTTTTGAATAAGCTCATATAATTTGAGGTGCTGTATGTGTGCATTAATGTTGCTATCACCATCAGGTTACCAGGTAACTGTCCTTCAGTGCCATCAGTGATATGAAGTTATTAACGTCTGTCCATTTTTATATTATATAGTAAATGTATTCTATATATATATATATGCTGTCATACTTTATAGCCCTCCAACATCTATGCTTAGCATGTGTCTTAATGGTTTGAATGAATCAAGAAGGACAATAGTAAATTGAAATGACCTTTCCCAAGCTTGACCTGAAGCTAGTGGACTACTCCTACACAGACTCCTCTGGGGAAGGGTGAGGGGGTTAACAAAGCAGTAGATGGCAAGAAAGTCAGGGAGGTGATTCTCTATTGTTCAGAGAGGAATTCAGCTCAGTGACAGCCTGTTATAGTTAGTTCCCTGCCTGACTTCACCTGCTGTGACCTGTTTTCTCCAGGAAACGCGTCTTAAAGAAGGAATTGTCAGACTTAAGCCTCAGGAGGAGCCCCTGCGCTCGGAGCTGCTCAGTGGAAAATTCACCGTCTTGGTAAGAGTGTCCTTTACATCTCCTACACATGTAGTGTTCCTTAAATGCTCCAAGCAAATGTGACATGACAGATGTTTTTTGACCATGAAGTTGCTTTCAGTAAAGTTCAGAGAGGGAAACAAATTCAGGTTTGTTTCCAAAAGGGGATGAATTAATGCCAACTTGAGCTTAACTTTCTTTGACAGGACGTTCTTAAAAAGTAAGCTCTCATAATGATTTGTTAAAGATAAGGTATCAACTGATGTTCCCTGTGGGTTTCCTTTGCCAGATAAATTTAGCCTTTTGTCAGCCAAATTGCAACCATAAAAGATGCCACTTTCCAGCACACACACACATACACCCTGCATTTCCTCCTTCCTTCCCTGCTGACGTGCCACAGTGGCATTGATGCTGCACATCCTCTAGACTGACGTCGGAGTTCTCCAGCCTTCCACAGCGGGCTTCATATCCTGTCTGATGTATTTTTAGCCCTCATGCCAGAGAGCATACAGGCTTATTTACTTACAAAAGAATGGTTCCGGAGTATCATTCAAGCAAAGAGCCTGTCTTTCTCATGACACCCACTTCGCCCTGAGACTGCCCAGGTTTGACTTGTGGAAAAAAAAACGGGTGTGCGTCTCTTAGGAAGAGAAAAGGGAGCACTAAGACCTGCAGCATCATAATTGACAACAATTGTTCCTCTTGCTGAACTGTCGACAGCCTTTTTTTTTTGCATTGGCATTTTGCCAGCATTCAGTAAATGAACACAAGTGCCCCCGTGTGGTTGTTGTTGATCCTTTAGTTTTGCAGAGCTCCCATTTGGTTGATAATGTCAGTAAACGGGTACTTTTGTGACATATTTTCAACAAACATCTTACATGTGACAAAGCTGATTAATATACAGAGATGAAATAAATAAAATGTGTGTGTGTGCTGATTTTGTTCCACCTTTCTCGTAAATAAATGCATCAAAGAATAAAAATTAAACCTGTCCTAGATAGATAGATAGGACTGACTTTACTGGTCCCGCAGGGGAAATTGTTTAAAAAAAAAAAATCTATCAAAATGATCAACCCTGTTAATATTGTGTATTTCCAGAGTGCGCGCGACCCTTCAGGGGCCTCTATTGCTTTGTACACAGCTAAACTTCATCACCCAAACAAGACAGGCAACCATGTGGTGCTCCAGGCCCTCTTCTACCTCCTGGACCGGGCTGTGGAAAGGTGAATGTTCCCTTAGAACAACAGGGCACTCTGTAATATTAAAAACTGGTACATTTTAGTCCATTGTGTTTTTTTCCATGTTTAGCTGGATCCCCCAAAACGAAAAGAAAATCATAAAATGATATCTGTATATGAGGTCCAAGAGCTAAGGCTACAATTATCCATACTTTTGACTACACAATGTTTCTGTTTTCCACAGCTTTGAGACACAGAGGAATGGTTTGGTGTTCATCTATGACATGGCAGGCTCCAACTACACAAACTTCGAGCTGGATCTGAGCAAGAAGATCCTCAATTTGCTCAAGGTGGGCATTACAGTGTTTTTCAAAATTATGTGATTCCATGTAAAAGTTTGGGTACATTTTTCACTTCTTTTCAGAGCCACATTAATACTTAACAAATGAGTTAATCTGTGAAGAAACTGATTAAAACTGGGATGGGCATCTTCTAGGCATTTAAGTGCTCCACCTGAGTGGCAAATGACTCCTGAAAGGAGTTGACAAGCCTTAGAATAATTTAATCCATTCTCCAAGGTCATTCAATACACAGTGGTACTTATTTTAGCAGCTATCATCTGCTGCATTTAAGTGAATTATGCTTTAATATTCTAGTATGTCAACTGAAGTCAATAATAGAGACACTTATGTGGCCACAACAACAGCAGTGGCATGTATTTTGTGCCCACATATTGATCTAAAGATTGGCTGGAGCAGTTTGCTACCCTCAAGTCAAATACGGTGCAGAGGCCCTATGTTTGAATTCAGTTCATAGAAGTGACCATTTAAAATGCATTCTGTAGATATATGCTTTTATTTTGTGCATAATTTTAAAATGTTAAACTTTTACACAAAGGATGAAATGTTTCACTATTTTATGTGCACCATTTCTGTCCACAAGGGGGCATTTCCTGCCCGACTGAAGAAGGTGTTGATTGTCGGGGCCCCAGTTTGGTTTCGAGTGCCCTACAATTTACTGAGCCTGCTTCTCAAGGAGAAACTTAGAGAGCGGGTAAATACTTCTTTTCTAATTCTAAGACACACCACCTCTCCATGTGATTGAGAAAAATGTTTTTTCTTGTTCTCACACAATGTGAGCAGTTGATCCAGTGTAGCTGATATTTGCAAGTGATCATTAGATTAGGAGATTCTCAGTCACCACTTATCCATCTTGGTGCCTCATGTCTCAATGTTAATGCATGAATCACGGGAGTCTATCATTGAGTGCCCTTGACGAATTTCATTAGTATGGATTTCTTTGGCAGCCATGTCACCTGATGGTCCACTCCCCACAAAAGTATTTCTGCAATCAATGAAAGACAAACTGTGAAACAATAAAGCAAAGATCCTGAGTTAGATCCGTCTTCCCTGTCTCCAGGTTCAAATGGTAAAAATGGCCGAGCTGCGCCAACACCTCCCCAGAGACTGTCTTCCCCAGCACCTCGGTGGCCTGCTGCCTTTGGATTCATACAGCTGGAACCAGCAGCTACTGGCATCCCAGAACGGCAGGGTAGACCCCGTAGATGAGCTGGTGGGCATCCCTGTGGAAGATACCTCCATTCACGTCCCTGGCCCAGAGTCCATGCGCCCACAAGAGCTGCTGGCACATCTTGGCAGGCTGCAGCGTTCAGGCATCCATCAGGAATATGAGGAGCTGCGTAAGGAGACGCCACCGGGAACCTTTCACTGTGCACAGTGAGTTTACATACACCTCTGACTGCATCAAGTCTTATTTAGTATGTAAAGTTACTACTTTGGACTTTCAAGATACAGAAGTATGCACCAGGAGTAACCTGTTGTTATGAATTTGTCAACAGAGCAGCCTACAATCAGGAGAAAAATCGCTATGGAGACGTGCTGTGCCTTGATCAAACAAGAGTTCGTTTGAAACCCAGAAGGAACGAGGTAAATTCTTTTAAAAACAGGTGTCATTTTTGTGGAAAAAGAACAACTTCCACTTCCATGCATGGTGTCTGTCAGCTGCCTCAGACAGTGCTTTGATTCAGTTACATTAAATACCTCACCAGTCCCTTTTTTAGACAACTGAGCTGCACATTCAGGTCATTGCACAGTTTTATTTTTCACTTTTATTGATGTAATTTATGCTCCACTGACAGAGCTTTGTTGTTCTCACAGAGATCAGACTACATCAACGCGAGCTTCATGGATGGCTACAAACAAAAGAATGCTTATATTGGTACTCAAGGTACAACGGATCTCTCAGATTTTTATCAAACTTGGATTGCTCAAGAATATTCGTAGGAGTAAATGTGGTGTTCAAATTGTATTTGATCACAAAGGTCTATTTATTTAGGCAACATCACAACCA
>JAVQJX010074479.1:0-14386 GCA_036025115.1 Ambassis agassizii
TAATATTTGTCAGTGACTGGAGCTGTTTCATCACATCACATGTTGTATAATCTGATAAGTAGCAGTTTATACACTGGAATGTTTATGTGTTTGATTACATTGCGATGCCTCATACGTACAAAGGAAAAAGACATTACAGAGAGATGAACCCTGGCTCGACTGAGACAGAAGCCACTGACTCTGTTTGGTTTCTCAGTTCAGATGTAGTGCCATCCAGTGTGTCTCTCTTCATGTTCTCTAGTTGTTGTTTTTATTAGACGAGCTGTCTGCATTGGTGGTATGTGTAGTTTAGTCAATGCCAATCCAGTAAAAACTTACAATTTTGTGCAAAATATAAGATAATCATATCCAATTGTTTTCTTTTCAGTTGTTATAATTCTCTTTTTTTCATTTATTGCTATGGACACAGTCTGATACCAATTCTCACATCTTTGTCCTATTTTCTTTGCCTTTTCAGAGAGAGGGGTCTGTCTACCCACTGTGTCTCTATGGATACTCTTTGTGTACATAGAGGCAGCCATCAGATTCAAAGACCTGAAGAACTTCCATGTCGACTTGTGCCGTCCTTTTGCTGCACACTGGTAAGCTACTGTTCTGTTTTAACTTGCAGCAGTGGAACACTGTCCCTGACTGGATGTGTAGGTTTATTACCAACAGAAGGTGTCAGGCTGTTGCAGAGGAATCATGCGAAGTAAAGGCAACATTATACTTTACAGTAGTATATATTAATAGCTTAAGAAGCAAATCTGCAGTGCGTACTCGTGTACAACATAAAACTGTGATCAGTGCAGTGCATGTAGAACCTTTAATTTTGGTGTGAAGTGTTGACCTGTGATCTTTGTGTACTTGGTACAATGAAATTTTAAATTATTGATAATTGAACATTTTGACTCCTTTGTTTCCTCAAATCAGTGCGCTGTGTTTATGACCAATGACCTTATGAATATACATTTTGTGTCGATCTCCATAGCATTGGCTACCCTGTGGTCACTCTGGGCTTCGGCTTCAAGAGCTATGTGAGCTATAAAATGCGCCTCCGGAAACAGAAAGAGGTGCAGAAGGAGAATGAGTTTTACATGCAGCTCTTACAGCAGGCTCTGCCGCCAGAGCAACAGATGCTTCAGAGGCAAGAGCGAGAAGCAGAAGAAGGTAAGAGTTAAACCCACACAGAATTGCTTACTGTACTCAAGAAGCACTTCATTCAGGCTACTGAACAACAGTAAATATTATTCTTTGACAAATTAACTGTTTGAGAGAAGCTTTTATTATAAATATTTTGCAGCTCGTGGTGTTCATTTTTATCCAACACAACATATCATTTTCACAAGAAGCCCTAAGAACTCAATGCAATTACAGAAAGGTGTGAAAGGACCTTTGTCTTGTGCAATGTCTTGTCTCTCATGAGATGGGAAAAGACCAGAGTGGCAAGCAGCAAAATATTGGATATTAATTATTGTGCAGTCAAAGCCACATGTGTATATATATTTTTTGTGTGAAAGTGAAATTGTTTCAATGCTTAAATATATTGATTAAATATATTAAAAGTATTATCAATAACTCTAATGTAATATGTATTTCTCTTGCAGCAGCAGCTGCTAAAGGAATATCTGAAGTGGACACACCTCCAGTATCACAGAATGGTGCCCCAGCTAATAAAAAGACTTCGGCACCACTGCCGGAGATAGAATATAGAGAAAAAGGGAAAGAGGGAAAGGGTGGCGGGGACGCTAAAAAGCAACACAACAGCAGCAGCATTCTGCCATCAGTGGACTCTAAACTCCAGGAAATGGAGTATATGGAGAACCATATGAACAACAAGAGACTGACCACAGAGCTGGGCAGCACAGAGAACCTGGTGCTTAAAGAGGACAATAATTCCTCCTGTTCCTCCTCCTCATCTTCCTCCTCCAAAAATTACAAAAACGTTAGCAGCAATGCCTCAATGCTTAACTCCTCACCCCGCGGTCACAGTGCCACCAATGGCAGCGTGCCCTCTTCTACAGCCTCCTCCACTTCCACGGGGAAGAATGAGAAGAAGCACAAGTTAACAGTGGGGAAAGGAACATCGGGAGGCTCTCACAGGGACCCCACAGATAACTGTATCCCCAACAACCAACTGAGTAAGCCAGAAGCACTTGTTAGGTAAGAAGCACGATCTCAGACACTCAGATGACTTACCCATCATGTATTCATGCTACAAATCATGCAATGACAATCTGTTTTGACTTTGAGGATGATTTTTCTTCTTTATTTCTTCACTATCATGTTTTGAGGCCAATCAAAATGTTTATTACATCTAAACCAGGAAACATGTTTCAGCATTAAGATTAGATATGTTTATGGTTTTGTCACATATTGTGTTGGGTTGTGTTGTCCTGTTCCCTCAGAACAAAATACATTAGTCCAAAACCATCCAACCAGTAGCAGGTATAGGTCAGACCTGAGTTATGTGTTCTTATAGCCAAGTGATTCTTGTTAAACTGTTCTTAACAATGCGTAACGCAGACAGATGAGTGTGTATGCCGTTTACTGTTCTCAGATATAAAAGTAGTTTTATTAAAGAGTTAATAATGGCAAATCATTTATCATTGTCTTATTAGGCAGTGCTTTTCATTATGGCAATGTCTCTTTAATTTGGTTAGTGGTTAATATTGTGCAATGTTATTTTTTTTGTATATTCTTGATGACATTACACATACATACATTTTTCATGTATAATCTGCTATGCTTGTGCTATGCATATGCTTGTTTTGTAGGCAGCATTTAAATCCCTTTCTCTCTCTTTCTCTCTATTCACATTTATAAAATAGATTAGAGCAGGACGTGAAGAAGTTGAAGGCGGACCTGCAGGCCAGCCGGCAGGTGGAACAGGACTTACGCAGCCAGATTGGTTCGCTGGGTAGTGCTGAGCGCTCTATACGCACTGAGCTGGGCCAGCTGCGCCAAGAGAATGAGCTGTTGCAGACCAAGTGAGTGGTGTTAAGAGTTTCAGCTTCTGCCAGAGCAGTTCTTTGTTTTAACTACATGTCACCTGTTTGTTAATATGCTGTCCTGTGTTGTGTGTCTGTATGTACTAGGCTCCATAATGCTGTGCAGGCAAAGCAAAAGGATAAACAGGCAGTGGGCCAACTAGAGAAGAGGCTCAAAGCAGAGCAGGAGGCTCGAGCCACTGCAGAGAAGCAGCTTGCAGATGAAAAAAAGAGAAAGAAGTTAGAGGAAGCTACAGCTGCCAGAGCAGTAGCATTAGCAGCAGCATCCAGGTAAGTGTACATCTTAGTTTTTCTTAACCCTTCATCACCCTGACTTTGGTCATTGGCACTACAATTTTTTGCATAATTTCTTGTATATACATGTACATACATATACATGTATTTATTTATTTGTCCTTAGAGGGGAGTGTACAGACACGCTGAGGCGGCGGATTACTGATTTAGAAACGGAGTGTAAGAAATTAACATTGGACATCAAGCTAAAGGAGGACCAGATCCGAGAGCTTGAATTGAAAGTACAGGTATGCTTTACTATTTGCATTTGTCAAATTGCTTGACTGGAACATTCAAATGCATGACTCCTCACCAGACAGAAGTGAGATTCTAATGAAAATGTGCAATGTGATGTCTTTGAGAGGAACTTCCATCACATGACTGCTGAGAGCGTTCAATCATGAGTACACCAAACCACCCACTATTCTTTCTCTTTGTTTCAGGAACTTCATAAATATAAGGAAAATGAAAAAGACACAGAGGTGCTTATGTCAGCGCTGTCAGCCATGCAGGACAAGACCCAGCACCTGGAGAACAGCTTAAGTGCAGAGACCAGGATCAAACTGGACCTTTTCTCTGCACTTGGAGATGCCAAAAGGCAGCTGGAGATTGCACAAGGTATTTGGAAAACATTTACAGTGTGACCACAGCATATCCTTAGAGTTGTCTAGGCCTTACATGGCGTTATCTGTTTTCAGGTCAAATCCTACAGAAGGACCAAGAGATCAAAGACCTGAAGCAAAAGATAGCTGAAGTGATGGCTGTCATGCCCAGCATCTCCTACACAGCTGATACCAGCAGCATGACCCCCGTGGCACCTCACTACTCTTCAAAGTTTATGGACACCAACCCCTCTGGCCTGGACCCCAACGCCTCTGTTTACCAGCCACTCAAAAAGTGAACGCTTCATCCCATCCCTGCCTCCCCTCCCTCCCCTCCCTCCACCCTCCCATCGTTTTTACTTTTCCTGCAGGCCCACCACCTTGCAGCCGAGAACTTTTCATTTCTCGTTGTTGTTTTTTTTTTTCTCTCTCTCTCCTTGCCAGGTCAGAAGGATGTTGTATTGTGTGACTGTATTTGTTGTAGTTAAAACAAAAGACAAAAAAATACTTAAACAGACATCCCACGTCAACTAGGAAGCCCCAGTTTTTTTTCTCTTAAGTGTCTAGTGAAACCTCACAGAATCGGGTATGTATTTTCATCTCAAGGGCGTTGTTCTCCCACTTACATCAACATTTATCAGCCACTTATCAGCTTATGGGTCTTGGGGAGTAGCTGCTTTATTTTAAGTTGATTATTTCCTCTTTAAAATTGGAAAACAAAGTCAGGATACTGCCTGACTTATATCCTAATTTCATTGACCCAAGATAGTATGGCAACAGTTGTCTAACCAGAGGATTGTATTGCAAAGATGGCACAGACTCACCTTTGTTCTTTATTTATTTTTTATCTTTAATCAGACACCAAATTGACCCTGCTCTCAACTGTTTTTTGTTTTTTTTTGCCAGGTATTGTGCAGTTCTATTTTTTCATGTAAAAATATGTGCATTGAATACAACCAGCTGGATATGTTGGGGAAAAAGTAGAAACTAAGACCAAGATAATTCAACATAAGCGGCTGCAAATGATCTCAAACCTAAACCTGTTTGCGTGTGTGCACAAAGACAAGTGCACATACATACAAGCTTCTCTGCATAATTCTTCATCACTTGTCATGATAACAGTGCCTTGAGTTGAGTTCATAAGTGAGTTTGATAATGACACACCACCCAAACCTTCTGGATTACTTTGAAACGTCTGGCTAAGACAACAAAAAACTGACCCTGAGTGAAATAGTGATTTGTTTTTGGACCTCTTGCAGACTTCCCCCTTTAGCAGGGAAGCCGATCATCCCATGTGCCCAAGGACAGCCACATCTCTTACACAAATTGCATCCGCTAGGACAGCAAGACTTTTAATTTACATAATATGTGAGTGTGCTGACATGACTGTAGCCACCACAGAGAGCGCAGCTTGTCACATGTTCCAACAGAAGCTCATCTCTGCTGCTGTTAAAGCTCAAAGCACAAAATTTGGTTTAACTGCTGATCCCCCTTTTCTCTCTTATTTCTACCTTAAAATTGCACTGCAGAAAACACACAGTGTTTGAAAGGGAAAACTGTAAAGATGGACTGTGCAATGTAAACAAAGCTTAGAAAATGCCAACTTTGTAGTTAAAATAATTTAATTAATCTTCCACTTCAGCTTGTGTGCCAAGACTGGAATGGCTGTTTCTCTAGTAATATGTTCAAGAATGTACTGCAAATACATTGGCTGACATGTTTGTCAAATATCCAGTTGATTATCACTTAATGGAAGTTTCTGTTAAGCAGGTAGAGAAAGTGGGTCACCTGTTTGTTGTAGACTGTAGTCAATGTAAGGGACTAGAAAGTAATTTCTTTTTGTGAATGTTACAGTATTTGCAACTTTGGGCAAGTGGCTGTTTTTAAAACAGTTTTCCTTTCTCCTGTTTCTGGTATTATTGTTCTGTTCCTGCAGGGAGAAAATTTGCTTGAGTCTGACGTGGTTTCACCATCATCTGAAATGGTCATTGTGCGTGTGGTTTTCACCTTCTGTATATGGAGCTTTTCTCGCTCAGATTGCTGTTATTGGCTTCTTGGAAAAAATGTTGTGAAAATTACAGCTAAGTCAGTTGTTTGGTCAACTGATTGTGGAAAGTATAGAGAAGTGTTTTTTGTTTTCTATGCCCACAGTCACTGTTCTGTTTTTCCCCAGGTCTGACCTTGGCTGCGCTCTCGCTCTGTGAGGTTTACGAGGAATAAACATTTTTTTTCTTGCAAACAGACTTTTCTGATTGTTGCTGATGCTTTGGTAATATGCCTACAAAGAAAGTTGAATAGCAAGTTTACATCACTCACTTTCCAAGTTAGCGTGGCTTGTTATGCTCTTGAGGTTTGTTATGTGAAGGGCAGCATATTTCAGTTACTTTGATTGACCAATGTGATGCTAGTGAACTTCACGTTTATTTTTTCCCCCAAATTAATACTACCTGAATGCAGCTTTATGAAATGCACCATCATCTTATTGCCACTAGATGGCAGCATCTATATACATGATGTTGATAGAGACTTATCTCAGCCCACAGTTGATTTCAAAAAACATTATTTCCTCATGTAAATACCAAACAATTTGCATTCACCTCTGAAGGGAACTTCTGAGACATGTGCTCATGAAGACCATTTTCACCAACATGATGACTGTGGTGCTGCTAAGCAGAACTGTGTTGTTGGGTGTACTAGGCCATTTAAATATTCCCGGAGGTGACAACCTCAAACATTCAGCATTTAAGCACTTTTTCTCTGCTCTCCATTTGTCTGCATTTTTCAGACATCAGGGAATTTCTGAGCTCTGCTGACCTTTGGGCAGTCACAGAGTCCTACAAAAGAGAACAATACGGGCTGCACATTTTGATCTAAGTGATAATTCCTCTAATGCAGTTGACATATTCTCTCTGGGGTGGGAGATATAAAGAATCCCTCTGCCAAGGTCACTGAAGTTCAATGCATAAAAGAAGCCCTCTGCTCAGCATTCAGTCACATGCCAGGTTCCCCTCTTAAATATGCTTGATTAACCTGTGCAGTGAAACAAATGTGAGGAAAGCTTATTGCTCATTTTCTCTGCATTAATCTGTGCCTAGGTTAGGCATAAATTTGTTTTACGCTCCATCCTCACTATTTTATTGCTCTGCCAGTTCCAATTTGGCAGCACACTGTTTGGCAGAGCCAAGCTTGTGGAATTAACAGATTATAATAGGTAATTTCTAGCAGTTCACATTTGCCACAGCTTTACTCACAGTGCCATTATTCCTCACAAATCTACAGTGAATCCAGATGTTTGAAGAGAAGGTGCAATAAATGAGAATTCAAGGAAGATGTAGTTACTTTTCCTGCCTCCTGAAATGGATTAAAAATGAGTTGTTTCATCAGAATCTGCAGGTGTGTGTACGTGTTTAAACCCTGTGTATTTTGACTTTCATACTCTCCTTTCATACTCTGAAGAATCACAGCTGTTAAGTGTTTCGGTTTCTTCTCCCCAGATAATCATTGTTTCTTCCTGAACACATCAACCTAGCCTTTTTTTTGTGCTTTGATAGTGCATGTCTTGCACAGTTCAATAACTCATACAGAGTGCATTCTTTTGTTTTACACCTCTCAGTGAAGCATGGATTTAAAAGGAAGGCACCTGGCTGAGCACAGAGGGATGGTTCAGTTTATGGTAATAATTCTTTCCTTGGATCTGTATTTCTATGTGCAGAGAAAAGCCAGTCCTGTCACTAGCTAGCTAAAGATGGTGGTGATGTTGCCACATTATGTCCTCGGGGACATATTAGTCTGTTGCACTCTCATCTCTGAGTTTGTCATTTCCTATGACATCTGGTGTGGCAAGATTTTTAGCGAACTTCTCTCTTGAGTGACTCATTACAGGATGATGATGATGTAAGCTCAGTGAAACTCAGCAGAGATGTTTATCTTGCAGTCTTTTTAGATGTATAACATTTCACGTTTAACCCACCCTGTTGTTTCGATCATTGGAAAAAGTACTAAAGGTCACAAAGGGTCGAGTTGGAGTTGAATACCTTGTCAGGCGGCCTTTTGTTTGATATTTAAATCATACACAAATCAAATGGGAAGGACAGTTAAATGAGCCATATTTGCCTACTATAGATTTCAGTCTATAGATCTTTAGATATCTGTTTCTATTGTGAACAATGGCTCACAACTCAACACAATACAGCTTTTCAAAGAAAGAACCCTTACATCCTTCCTCCTTAGCAGCTGCTCACTGTATGATACTGGCCCTTAGAGCAAGAGGCCTTAAATGAGGGCAAAGGTTACATGTAGCAGGGTGCACAGTGTGGCTTATCTTTTCACCTTAATTCACCTTTGTTGAATTATTATTATTTTTTTATGTTATCCACTCATAATATGTCAAGAGAGTTGTCCATCCTTTGCATTCATATATTTCAGAGGAGAAATTTCTGTCAGATATTCAAAAGTTTGACACATTTTTATCTTTCTATAACCTAGTGTGAAAAAATAAAGAACAGTTTTTCGCTACCAATAATGTCACGAGGTAATGGTAAGAAAAACAACAACAAAAAACCCCCAAACAACTCAATTTAAGTGCACTTATGAACAGAATATTTTAATTTACTATATTTTGTTCTGTCTGTTCCTTTCGTCTGTGTTGTGTCTCTTACTGTAAGTGCTCAGTTATGTGTTTTCTTATTATTACTGTATTGGTATAGGCGGAGATCTGAAAACAAGAAGTCAAGCGGCTGAATTAAACATGAGCGGTGTAAACGCAGTCCGTGATGTGACTACCAAATCAGTCTCCACAAAAGCCCCTGGGTGGGAGTGAAACTGTAACGTTTCTCAAGCGTGGATCAACAGGAACAACAGCACCTACCGAAGCACCGCCCGCTCGGGGGACGCAGGCGGCTCAGCCCGTGAAGCCACCAGCACCTCTCTCACTCTCGTGACTCCACACACGAGCGTCACGCACATTATCCGGGTAATTTACATACATGACACCGCCCAGGGGGACGAACATGGTAATGTACTGTCGGTGGAAAGCGAACCGCGCAGAGGGGAGAAAAAAACAGCTGAAAAAAAGTTTGCACGAGAGAGGGCTCTATTAAACCAAGCCGAGTGTTTCGACAGAGACGAAAGACGCTCGTCGGGCTCTTTGCCCCACTTCTGGATTACGATATGGACGCTTTGAAATCCGCTGGAAGGGCAATTATACGGAGCCCCAGTGTCGCCAAACAGTCGTGGGGTGTGGGCAGACATAAAAGTGAGTATCCACTCGCTCCACACGTTACCGTGAAGGTGTTAGCTGGTGCTAATTTTGGCTAAACCAAGCTAGCTAACGCTGTTTTTATAGCATTACTCTACATCAGGTCTGTAGTTGTTTGACATGTATGATAAGAGACAGAAAAACGAGTAGTTCCACACAACAAAGTCGGAAGTGATTTATGTTTTTGAACTTGACACCCAAACTGACAGCAGCTGGTAAAGTGACTCCTGTTGAGGTGCAGAGTAGCAAGTGTAGCTCCCAGAAGCGGTTCTCTTCAAATCTACCAAGTCTGAGCAGTTGTTCTCCCTAAAGCGGCACATGTCACGACAAAACTTTGAGGAGTCCTCCTTTTGTTGCGTGCCACGTCAGTCAGCCGGCTGACAGGTTTTGAAATGTAAAACAGAGGCTCCGTGGGAAGCCGAAATCCTGTGATCTGGACTCCACAGGAGCGGGGAGGCACTGGCAAGCCTGTACAAACCTAGCAACGCTCTGTTGCTAAGCGATACACAATGTGAAACAAAAAAATAAGAGGATGTTGTAAGGAGTGGTTGCGGTCTTTAAATCATACAGAGCTTAGACTTATGCCACATTTAGGTTTTGACACATGATGCCGAGCTTCGTCTCTCCAGTGTGAACACACTGACCTGCCTGTAGACCCCTTTTATGTTTGCGTCCCTTTTTTATTACACAGACAATAGAACAGCTTTTGGCAACATGGTGCTACACGTGCCAGACAGTGCAATCGATGCTTTGTTTTGGTGCCTCACTCTCTAAAGGGGGGAGTGATGCACAGTATGCAGTGATGCACAGTACCCTCCATATCTGACCAGGCATTGGTCACAGAGGCTGATCAATCAGCTCATGCTTGATGTTGAGGCTTATGGTGCTGAGCTTTGTTTTCACAGTCAACATCGTCTCATGTTATTGCAAGCACAAACCAAACCTGTCAATTATTTTAATGAATATTACCCACAGTGCCTATTCACTGTAAGTTCCTGTTTTTTAATCTTCGTCTTCCTCTTTTTTTGGCAACCTGTTAATAATATAGGACTGACTTAGTGTGATAGGAACTTGTCATATTTTGTAATGTGGCCCTGTCTTTTGCTTGAGTTATTTTAGACTACAAAATACACACTATGATTATTCTTTTTAATAATTCATGGGTTGTCTGAGGTTCTAGGTTTAGACAAAGTTTTGCCAAAAGTTTCTTGTAAGCTCATCTGTCTCTTGTGTGTGGGCTTGGCCTTGTCAAAGCATCCTGTTTTCTTCTTTGGCATCTCTCAGCACTGCATTCTTTTTCTCCCTCAGTCAGCACTGGATCGTAACAGGTTCCATTATTGTTTTCATAAAACTGCTGTGTCTCTTTTAATGATCACCGTGTGTCAACGTTTAAAGTAAGCTGACGTTGGTGCCTGCTGTGTCCCGTGCACTCTGCTTTTTACCATCGCTTCCTGCATGGTTTTAAACAGCTCAGTTGCTTTTTTGGCAGTCTGCTGAGCCAACAGAATGCTTCTCTGCCCTGCCCTCACATTGCATCCAAATACTTCCCATTTTTTTTCAGAGGCAGTGAAAGTGGTATAAAACATCAACCGGCTTTTTTTAGGTCATGAAAGCCCTGTTCTTTTTCATTTCCAATCTGAAAAGTGTGGGAAGCATAAAATCCCTGTCTGCATTAAGAGACCGTTTCCTCCTACGTTCCTGGTCAAGGAACTGGGGCTGTCAATATTGAAACTGCAGGCTTATCAAGGATGTGTGATCAAATAACCCATACACATGAGTGTATGATCTAAAATTATATGTGCTACTTTTTTTAACACCTACATATGATCAAGTGTTTGTAATGATGGGGACTGTGGTTGTGACTCATTTGCATGTTGCACATTTTTTTTAGAAGCACAACCAGGCAGCTTTAATGTCAAATTCTATGAAGGTGCAACAAACAATATGTGGTCTGCACTGTCCAGTCCCCTCTGACCCTGATCTGACCAGGCAGTACTGCGTCCCCTCCACAAAGTCCTCCACAGGGCCTTGCCAGCTGTAATGGAGATTGCTTCCTGCAGGATTCCTTTATGGAGTTGTAAAGTCCTTACTGATTTACAGCCCTGTTGTATCCCTCTGTAAGCTGCTTGTGTGAGGACTTGGTGTGTGGCGTCACATGTGAGCATGTGTAGACAGAGCTGCACAATTATGCTTTGTCACTGTTTCTGCCGAAGGACAACTTTAACCCTGTGGATAACTGGATGTTTGTGCTTTTCGTGTTTCAGCTGACACAGCTGGAGAAATAGGGTGTTTTTAAACTCAATAATTGTTTGTTTTGTAACAGTAGCATAAGCTAAACTGAGTGTTCAAATGAAGTTTAATGGATATGCAAAACATTTGCAATGCATTTCACATTGCATTTAGTTATGATTACTGCCAGGTGATATAATTTCGTAGTAAACTACAAAATGTTTACTACATGTAATCTGTACTACTACTATACTAAAGATATGTGACATTTTAGTGGCTTTTCGATTTTAACAATAAGACAAAATACTTATTTGCTGCGCTTTTTTTGCATTTCATTGGAAGATTGTGTCATTCTGTGTAACCAGTAAGGACGCTTGGGCTGAGAGCACAGTGGTTAACCAGTTCACCTTACTGGTAAGAAATAATTGATGTAATCTCCTGCAGCCATATGTCTAGACATATGGTCAGTGTGGTAGTGACTTCATTGTTACCAGGATATATTGGCAACTAAACAAACACTACTTGAGACTTTTACAGCCAGAGCCTGCTCATAATGACACTGACGGTGATCTCAGCCTTGTAGTAGTCACTTGTTGGTATGTACTGTAAGTGTCCCCAAAAATTTCCTCTCTAATCTGTTTGTGGAACTTGCTAATAGAAGACCAACACGATAGGTAGACAGTGCCTCTCTTTTCAACCTGTTAGACAGGAAATTTTGGTTGTTTGTCAAGAAAACCCTCCTCTTACTCTGCTAAGCATGTTCTTCAAGTAAAACATGCTAGGCTTTGGTACCTGCTCTAATATTAATACATGTTTCAAATATTTATTATTTTATGTTGACATACGCAGAACTACTTTGAGAAAATCACACTTAACCTTAAACTCATCAACTATTCTTGGAAATTCTGGGGTAGTATTTTTTTTATTTTCTTTCTTCCGTCTCACTGCCCTCTGAGTGTTCGCCTGACAGACTGTTAGAAGATCTCTTTGCCAAGAACAACATAAACTTATTGATGTAAAGATGCAAAGAGGAGATTTCTAGAGGAGCTGGTACTGATATCTCAGGGACATATTGCAGATCTGTGGTCCTGTGTGCCAAATACTGGCTGGTAACACAAAACGAATATTCATCAGCCCTTAAGGCAATATGCAGCTATTACAGAGATTCAGAGCTCAAACTAAGTTTTATTCATTTTAAAGTTTTGTTGCACTGTTTTGGTGCAGAGGTTTTTTTTAGGTTGCTTCTGTTCCTGTTAACTTCTACCCAGAGCCAGATCTATATTTTTTTCATTTTAATTGGGTCCAGGTAGGAGTCCTGTTTTGTTGAAGGTCTTGCACCCACGTCTGTATACTGTATCTAAGAGCAGAGAAGAGTCGGGAGGACGAATTGCATAGGTCACCCACCTTAAAAATGTAATTGACTTCTTATATGAACTGAAAGAATCACAGCAGCAAACTGTGAAACACACGACACGCTGCCTGTGCAGATCTGCATTGAGTATGTTTTGCTACTGTTTATTTTGGAATGATTCATTATTTTTGAATAGTTTTTATTTTGGCAAGATCAGGTAGTTGTCAGTTAGAGCAGAATAAGTTTCCCAAAGGTCCATTTTAGATTATGTCCAGATAACTGTAAGCATTTGTTGATCATTCTATTTTCAAGCAAACATTGTCAACAGTATTTTGCACAGAGGAGCACTACACTTCTTCATTTGACTTTTGTGTATATCATTTGAAGATGCTCCCTTTATAGAAATCGATCGTTTAAGTTTAGTTTCCTACTCCTTCTGTTTTGCTTGGCTGTGCACACTGTGCTGTAAGGATCAGTTTCATAACCCAGATTCTTGCTGAAAGCACATTCTGGCCTCAGCTGGTCATCAGCTGTAATCCTTGACCGGCATGACCACTCATTCCTCTCTCTCTCCCTCTCTCCTCACTTTCCTTCTTTGAGTGGATTTAACAAATACTGAAAGACACGTGTCTCAGTGTTAGGATTTAAACTATAAGACTCTTATCCTCTGCAAATCCTTTCCTTCACCCAACAAATATTGTGTCGGATGTTCCTCAAATTAAAAAACTCATTGCTACATGGTCATAGAACATGTCCTCTGTGTTTTTTGGGAATGCTCCAACATTGATAAGAATTTTATAATCCTGTTCGTCCAGAAGATGAAAGTAGAGAAGCACCCTGATGCTTAAGGATTGAAGAGCGGGGTATCTGATGGTTTTATGCCACACAGAATGACTTTGACCTGGTCGTTAGATAATATGTAAAACATTTTCCACAACGTAGGGGCAGTGTGGGGGGACAATAGTGCTGGATGTACCAGGCAGTCACAATTGTCCCTTGTGGACTAACACACTTTTTCTCTTTTACTCAGTCTCTCTCTTAACAATGCCCTGTCTCAGTCATGATAATGTTTTTGTCTGACTGGCACGGAAATCATCAGACTGAACAGAAATAAATCTGGTTACACAAGAAGCAAAGCAGTCTGCAATAGAAATGTAGAACGTAACTTTTTTGGAGGCATAGAGGTTGTATCTCCCTTGAAAAGCTTTGTCTCTGTGTATCCCCTCAGGCTCCTTCCCTCATCTGAGTCGACAGTTTCTAAATTAGCCCAAAGTGTCCTGATTGGAATCTAATAATGCTGGAGTAGGTATTTTTTGTACTTGTCTTGTGGTTGGGAGATAAAAGGAGGTCATCTAAACACAGGCATGGGTCAGCGGAGGCTTTTAAATTGCTGAAGATACACAAGCATTTGTTTGTTTGGTGATTGTTGCATTTAGAATGGATTTTGCAAACCCTGCCTTCATTATGTAAGTCTTTTTGTCAAGCACAAGGTCAGTTAAATCATCTGCACAGTCAAAACTGGTCATGTTTCATTCCTCTGTGTCAGAATAGTGTAACTGCTGGGTGACACCTGTATTGCAGACAACACACACACACACACACACACACACACACACACACACACACACACACACACACACACACACACACACACACACACACACACACACACACACACACACAC
>JAVQJX010074567.1:0-15417 GCA_036025115.1 Ambassis agassizii
ATCAGCCAGCAACAGGACCTGGTGGTCATTAAAGAACTGGAGCTCATCTTGGATTCCTGCACACTGGAGCTCACACCAGTGGATGAAGTCTGGCCCAACCTGTACATAGGAAATGTGTGAGTGTAACAGCATCCTCCTGATAACACTTTCCAATGTTATGCTTCACCTCTAAAAGGCTACTCTCATTTCTTGTTTGTTTGTTTGTTTGTTATCCAGGGCTGTAGCACAGAACAGAAAGACATTACACAAGCTTAGCATCACTCATGTCCTGAACGCAGCTCACTCCAAGCAGGGCAGCATCGGTGATCAGAGTTTTTATGGGAATACTTGCATTTACTTTGGTATCCCGGCAGAGGACTCAGATCATTTTGATCTCAGTCAGTACTTCAAGTCTGCAGCTGACTTCATAAACAAAGCCCTGAAGAGTAAAGATGGTAAAATGACCGTCTAATCAAACCTAATTGTAGTTGATTCATATGCCGTTTCACCAATTCCCTGCTGTTTTTCAGGAAAAGTGCTGGTGCATTGCATCATGGGTGTGAGTCGATCAGCTACACTGGTCCTGGCGTACTTGATGTTGTGGCAGCACCTCTCTCTGAGGGATGCTCTGAGGCATGTTGCGCAAAAACGTGCCATTTATCCCAACCGGAACTTCCTGTCCCTTCTCCTTAAACTGGACGAACAGCTGACACGAAAAAGGAGATTGTGTCCTCTTCTCTGACCTCTTTCTCTCTCTCTTCATTAGTTGTTTCTTTAGTTCTCTCCACTCTTATCAATATAAACAACAATGTGTTTGATGTTGATGTAAGTCTAAAGTGACATTTAATTTCCGTATTATTAATGTACAGCAGCTGTGCTTCTATTATTATTATTATTGTAAATATTTGAAGAGGTGTATGTCTGTGATGTTTCTCTGCTTTTGTTGTTGCTCAAATATAAAGCTACAGGTTTGTTTCCTATTTAAAAAGTTTTAAAGACCAAAATGAAAAACAAAAAACAATTTGTGTTTGTTCAATAGACAAATTTTACTTTGTACTTATCAAGCAAGACTTTATGAATAATGCAAGTAGAGTTGTCAAATCACTAGTGGAAGCGACTCACAGCTTTGATCATAACTTTTAAGGGAACAAAGCAGCAGTCTGGGTGGCAACACAGACACATGGGTGTATTACATAACAGTCTGCTGCAGTCATCATGGAAACAAATGAGCTAAAGTTCACAGGTTGGCGGCAAGAGTGGAACCCAGAGTTGATAGACTTCAAGAGAGACCGGAAAAAAATATCAAATGATGGTTCTTGGAGGAGCAGAGAGAGCTGGTTCACTTTACTATGGGAAGGTAACTGAAGAAATGGTGCCAGCTGAAGGCAGGCAGGGACCTAAAAACTCAACGGTGATGAGGAGATGAACAGCAGGTGAGGTGAAACTACTCAGGCCCGGAGCCTGTCCCACTGCTACAGAGAAAACCTGAAAAAAAGAAAAGAAAAAAAACAAACAAAAACAAACTGCCACAGCAGGACCCTCACAGAGAGGCAAAATATTTAAGAGTCAGGTCTTAAAAATTGAACAACAGAACCCCTGCAAAGTGGAAGCGCAAACACTTTGACCCAAACCATTAAAAAAAAAACAAAATGCATAAGACAAAAGCTAAGAGAGAATACCTGCAGCTCCCCCTTGTGGACACAAAAAAATCTGAATATAGATCATTATAGTTAATTCAGTCCTGTTACTGAGGTGATTTGTCACGTCCAACCGCCTCCACAACGATGAAACAAACATAATATATATGCATCTATACCACCTCTTATTTTACAGTAATGTTGACAAATCGTCAGAATATGAAACGATCACTGATAAGCTAACACAATGTAAGGACACACTTTGGCCTTGCACAAGCACAGACAACCAAAGACATTAAACATTAAATCTTCTCTGTTCTCATTCACAGCACACTCACAGCATGATGCTAATGCTACCATAATATACAGATGTGGAGATGAGGAAATAAACCGCAGATGAAAACAGAATTTACCCCATGCAAGATGCTATGACACTCAGGGGATTATTATTATCATTTTAATGAGTAAACTCTAAAGTGCTAAAGTCATTTTAGTCTGAATACAGACCAGATTATGGCTTGTTTGCTCTCTCAGACACAGAGTGAGTGTCAGTGACCCATTTCTCATTAGAAATAGTAAATAAAGTGTTGAATTGTTCAGCATGATATTGGGTAATGTCCCAAAGCTGAGACCAAACCTACGCCCTTGCTGTGAATGCAGGTTAATTAATTTTGCAACACAAGCAATGCAATGAAAATCCTTTTGCGTTGCTTAGTGTTTGCAAAAGATTCATAATAATAATATTATCATTAAATACTGGACAGAATTATTTAAAAGGTGTGTTTTTTTACAGTTACTTTTATTTTAAAATACAATAAAATAAAAGCATATGCAGCTTCCTGTATGTATTTTTCTTTTTCTTTAAAAAAAAAAAAGATTTACAGCTGTGTATGTTAAAAATAACAAAAGCTGTTGTTTTTCACATTAGCTGTTTGCAGAATAGAGTGCTCTTACCATACAATAATTTAAAAAAAAATAAAAAAAAACAAAAAAACAAAATGTACTCAAAACGCTATTGGAGAGGACCAGGACCGTACAACAATATAGAGAGAATTTAAATCAAAGTACTGAATAGAATATTATCGCAAACTCCCACATCTCGCGAGAGATTAACGTTACGTATGCGGAAGTTTACATACCGCGGAGGAAAAACGTGCTGCACATGGCAGCCGGGTTATTTTACTCGTTTTTGTTCCTGGCAGACTAACAAACACTTACAATGTATTCCGTTTTAATGAAGGCGGTTTTGTCCAGCTCTCCTGACTTTGACGTTTTGTTTGAATCCCTGTCTTGGCCCAGTGACTCGTGGCCGGAGACACAGCGGGTGGAGGCGCTGACAGCTTTCATTGAAGGGCTCGGACCACTTTTGTCTGACTCGGACTCAGCTGCGGTTACAAGTACCAAAAGGCGATGTCTTCAAGATAAAATTGAGTCCGTCATTTGGACGAAATGTCTGCCTTTCCTCTCCAGAATATCAGCGGAGGCTGGTGATGGCGTGCGCTGCAGGGAGAGCACCGCCGCTGCCTGCAGGCTTGTGAGTGTTTGTGTCCCTCTGTGTGATGAGACAGTGTGGAGACGAGCACTTGTCTCTGTCCTACCGCTCTCAGAGGAGGAGCTGCCCGGTCCAGGGCGAGTCAGTGTAGAGGTTGCCTGTGAAGTCTTGGCTGTTCTCATACCTTTTCTCTCAGCGGATGAACAGCTGACACACACCACCTTGTCATCATCCCTGTCCTCCATCAAAACACTGCCTGATGCATTGGTTTCCAAAATCATAGTCAGGGTTGTTATAACTCTGCTGAGCTGCTCCGGCGGTGTGAAGTTACAAAAACTCCTCATGGTGATCCTGGATGATCTGTGCAGCTGGCACTGCACTAACCGCACACCTGTGGTTACAGAGCGGGCACTGCTGTGTTTGACCGCCCTGTCTGATAACCTCCTTAGACCTCACATCCCTCCCTCCTCCTGTGAGCCAGACCCTCGTCTGTCCCAGCAGTTTTGGAGGATGATCCAAGATGGACTGATTCACAGAGACAGCCTGTCACGTAAGAGGGCTTTGTACCTGCTGAAAAGATGTGCAGTCCTGTCAGAAGAGGAGGGGTTAGACTGTCCCCTCTGTCCATCAGAGGAAGGTATCATACTGGCATTGTTGTTTAATTAGATTTATTTATTTTTTTTCCCTCTGAAAATGTTTAAATGTTTTTGCAGATGAGATCTTGTTCAGATGGGATCCCAGTAAGAGTAAGGTGCTCAGGGACTTCTGGGAGGATTATGCACTGGTGATGGAGACTCTGGAGGAAAACCAGGTAGGATCTCTTACATGATTAATGTTTCACGGAGGTCAGCATCATACAACTTTGTACTACTTCTTGTCTCCTTTTTCCTCTACAGGTTCATGTTGTCCGGCCAGTTTTAAACAGAATAGACACACTGATCCAAACAACAGTGAATGACAGCCAAGGTAACACTTGAGTCTTTTCTCTTTGACCTTGAATAACAGATTTATGTTACACATTTCATTTGGTTAGGTGTAGGTCAGGCAGAGTTGTACATATTTGTGTTGCAGCTTCAGGGGAAAGTCTCCTCCATCCTTCCTGGCTGCTCTGTGTGTATCAGCGTATGTTCCACAGTGAGAATAAGTCCTTAATGAGAGAAGGAGTTTGTCACCTGCTCGAGCTAAAAGTCCTCCAACAGTCAGACTTTGCTTTGGCCTTTTCTCAGGTACAAACCTATTTGAATGTTTTCCTATGTGACTCTCATTGAATTTGAATGTGTGTATTAAAGTATTGGTGCATTACTCTGCAGTTTATCGTTGGCCCATTTATGGATGTCCTCTCTGAAACTACACTCTTCCATAGGTGAGGATAGATTATCATTGAACCACGTATTAATGCATGTTATTACATCCTGCTGTCCACCAGCCTGAATTAATGCAGCTGTTGTGCCCTTCTAGGTCAGTTGGGCAGAGTGTTGGTGATTGTCCTGAAGTGGCGGTTAAACTACAAGATTTTTTGGTCACCTTTTTTAGCAGCCTCCCACCACAGGACAAAGGTGGTGACTACACATTAGCACAGCTCTGGCTGGTAAAAACAAAACATGGCAGTCTCTGATTGTTTTGTTTGCTTTATAGGCTGTGTGTTGCTGCAGCTGATTCAGCAGCTGGGGTCTAAGCACTGGTGTGCAGTACCCCTCTTCTTTCTGTCCCAGGCCTTATCCAAACTCCCCCCAACTCCTCTGCTAGGCCTCAGTGGGCTCACTGCTATGAGGTAAATCATCATCATGTCTACACTGAGATTTAATGAAGCTGGTTACACTTGATATTTGCGCTGACTTTCTGTGTTGTACAGGGAGGTGCTGCGCAGCACCATGATCACTCATCAAGTCCTGTTGAGAGGAGCTGCACAGTGCTTTCTGTTGGACAGCGCCCTCTGTCTCACAGTGGTGGTAAGACAAAAATAGAGCGCTGGATGCAGTACTGTATGATCACATATTTTGTATTACTCTCAATGTTTTTTCATTTTTCAGAGTGAAGTGACCCTTGATGATATTTTTGGTTTTCTGATGCATTTCCGTGCGGATGAGTCACTGTGTAGAGGGACACAGCTGTGGAATCAGGTACGTTGCATCACAAAGGAAAAGTCTACCAAACCTGCAATGAAAAAGCATGTTGCAGGAGTTGTCAGACTGACTCATGGTGACCAAAAGTTTTTTTTCTGATACCACTGCAGCTGTGTGTCTGGCTCATGGACAATGAAGGCAATTTCAAGCCCAGGATTAAAAATGGAGATTGTACTGGTGCTTCCACAGATAAGGAAACTGTAAGAGCTTATATTCAAGATGAGATCCTCTCCTATCTCCAAGTCCCAGCAAGCACAGGTAATACTGAATTCATAGAAAGTAAATAATTGTATTTGTAGACAACATTATTGTCATATAATACATTTTTAAGTTGTTTTCCTGCTTCCCAGGTAAGACTGAGAGGTTACCCGACTCTAGAGAGGCTGATAAATTGGCCAGAGCCATTCTGCTGTGTGTGGACATGGGGAATAGTCGACCTGGAGCAGAGATCACAGACACTCTGGAGACATTGCTGTCTCCTCTGCTGGACAGCCTGAGCAGAGTCAGCACCAATATCTACCTGCCTCTGCGCAAGAGTGACAAGAGCCTACAGCTTGTGCTCAGATTGTTCCAACTCAGAGTGGTGCCAAGCAGTCTACATGTGGGCGGGGAGCAAGGTCTGTAACACTGATTCATAGTTAGAGCTGTAAAGCTTGTCCTCAGGTAATACACAATACCATAGGTCAGATGCTTTAGATGAATAAGGTTTTATTACAAAAACAGCCTCAATATTTGTCATGTTTGCATCACTAATTCTGCCAAGTTTCTAGTGAAGGGCTGTTGCTGTAACTTCTCACTGTTTCTCAGGTGATAGTGTGATGGCTGCCATGGATAAAATCCTTTTGAAAGTTGTCAATCCAATCCAGGACTTTATCGTGAGACGGCTGTGTGGGGAACTGCAAGAGGTAAACAGCAAGTCAAACATTCAGTCATTATCGCTCCAATAACCTAGTGACGGACTGTGTTGTATGTATACAGCTGTTTGATGTGGAGCGAGCAGAGCTGTATCTGTGTGTCTTGAGGCAGCTGGTCAGCAATTTTACACACCACGGCAACATTCATCGAAATGGTTTCCCTAAACTCATCAAATACAGCCTGACTGTCATTCAGGAGCCGAGCCAGCAGGTACTGTATTCACATCACTGTCAAACAGAGTTTTCAGTCGGTTTTGTTTTTTGGCTGTTCAACACTTTTCTTTTTTTTTCTATTTCCAGATCCCATCTGTGGCAGATCAGGTGGTTAGAGCAGTTGCTATGGCAACCTTAGCCACAGTATGTGGACTTACGGAGCAGGAAGTGACCAATGTACGACCAGAGACTCTTTCTGCGCTGAAATCTCTTAATGATTACTTCTACAGTCCAACATCCGTTTCCTCACAAAGTCCTGCATGTCTGGGAAATGTCAATAAGCGCCTGCTGAAACCACAGATAATAGACAGTTCAAGGTTAGTGGAATAAGAATACACATGTACTGTTATAAGGAGGCTTTCAGAATTCAGCACGAGTCTTGACTTTTTTTGTCTTTTATTTGGTAGTGATCTAGAAGCTCAAAGTCTTCTGCAGCAGGATTGGGGACGCATTGCTGCCAATTTTATGCGGGACCAGTGGATTTGTCTGAACTTCCTGATTAAGACTGTTGGGATTCCTCAGAGTCTAGAGACTTCCAGGTCCTCAGAGACACTTAAGCTTGCCTTAATTTGCAGTGTGGAGGCATTGGCTCTTCTGCCCAGTGACCTGGTGTTACCTGTACTTACATTTATGGAGACATTACTGCCACAAGTGAGCCTCACTCAACTGGTGCACAATGAGAAAAATGTTTCTAGCTTGGAGCTCTTTCACATGGTTCTAATATGAATAGTTCTTCATATAGTAAATTGTCAATTTGTCCAACAGTTGGTGCATGATGCTGAGGCCCTCTGTGTTGAAGCTGTGACTCTGAGCTGGGAGTTGGTACAGGGGCTGAGCACTAATGCCCACGACTTCTGGTCAGCCCTGAAAGGCTTCATTACCATGGCCTTCCACCATAAACTGCTCTTGCTGACTCACACTCAGGCTCCAACTCTTACAGCCACCTTGAAACAGGTGATTCAACTCATTCTGATGAAACAAAAAGCCTTCACATTTGTGCCATTTATTTTCTTGAAGGTATAAATGTGCTTTTTTTTTCAGATTGCCACTGATCTGATGGAGCTCTCTCAGTCAAAGAGTGGAGTGTTTGGTGTGCTGCTCCAACACTGCTGTCAGACATGGCTTCCCCCAGATGGAGGCAGCAGTGACCAGGCTGACACAGTGTTCTCTAGTGTTTTCAGCCATATGAATATTCTCACAGAGGCTTGTGTGTACGGACCAGTTTTCAGGAGAGATCAGCGGTGAGTTTTAAAAGCATTTCTATACGTTGTTCAGCTATTTTCAGTGCTTTAAAAAAATCTTTTGTTTCAAAGACTCATCCAGGATGTCCAGATATATGTGGAGCAACTGGGTGAAAAATGTGCTGCTAATCTTGCAGTTACAAGGTACGCTTCTCCCTATGGCTGTTATCTTAACTACTGCCACCAGAGGGCATTCTTGCTTTGATAACTTTAGTGCTATTTTCCAGTGATGACAGAGATGATCAGTTGCCTCGCACATGTGCAGTGACATTCCTGAGTCGCTTGGATCCATCTAATAAGCAGCATGAAAAACTGATAGAAGAACTAGTTATGGATTTGTTGAAGAAGGTCGGTTATGAATCAGTTTACTCTAAACAGTGCAGTAAGCATCACTTAACTCAGTTTAACAACATACTTTCCATTGTCTGCTCTTCAATTTCTCACTCCACCACTCTAGGACAGTGACATATCCAAATCAAAAGTGCGTTACTATAGCAACTCTTTGCAGCATCGTGTCAAAAATAGAGTTTGGCAAACGCTGCTGTTGCTGTTGCCCAAACTCAGAGAGGTAAGACATTTACACTCAAAGTCTCACAGGAAAAAAAAACTCCTAAGAGGCTAAAGAATTTTCTCTGTGCATATGTGTGCAGGAGTTTGTTGCCACTTTGGTTAGCCGTGTGTTTGAAGCTGGATTTTGCAGTAACCAAGCCTCAGTGAAGTATCTAATCGAATGGATGATGATTCAGATTTTTGTCCACTATCCACAACACATCAACAGCTTTTGGGGCTGCTTCAACATGGTGACCCTCTGCTTTGAATTCTTACACATTGCGTTACGAGGGAATCTCTGAAATGATTAACCAGTTTCTGTTTGTACTGTACAGGATCACGAACAGACTAAGACAAGCGTCTGCACCTTCCTGTCAGTCCTGGTGCACTTCAATGTCATCAATATTAAAGATAAGGTAGTCTTTTTTTCCATTCCTGCACTTGAATTGTATTTTTCTCCCATCATTGTTTACAGCATCTTTTCTCCCTGTCCTTTCTGTTTAAGGCAGTGCAGTTGCGAAAAGCACTTGACGTCATCCTGCAGTCTTGTTTCAATCACAACTTCAGTGTGCGCCTGTATGCTTTACTAGCCCTGAAGAGAGTTTGGAACTTGGCAGAACGCCAGACAGAAGAAGAGGCAGAGACATTGGGAGGACTGTCTTCTGTAGTCAAGGCCTGTCTGAACCAGGCTGAAGCTATGCAGAGCACCGGGTAAGAGCAGAACAGCTGCAACAACTGTAAAATGTTTGTTTCAATATGCTGATTTTTTTTTGTCCCATATTTAGTAATGCTAACAAGAACTGGATCAGGATTCAGGAGCACTTCTTCTTTGGTGCATTTCATCCTATACGGGATTACAGTGTGGAGGTGCGCTTGTCTGTTTCAGTTGCACACGCAAAGATACAGTAACATGGTGTAATTAATGAGTCTTTGTTTTGTGTTTTAGACCATCTTCCATACTTTTCCCAGCCTGTCAGATTTGGCTGATGATGAGTGGATCCCAGCCTGGAAGTTTGAAAAACTGTCATGCTTCTCCGAAAGCGCCGCTCTTCCTTTGAGAAATCCTGTTCCTGATTTAAACCTGTTGCAGCCCGGAGACTGGATACAGCAAGATAGAAGTACAGTACAGACACTAACGCATTCTTATCCATCTTTTACTGAGTAGTTGGTTATAGTGTTCTATCTGTTAGGTGAGCAGGATAAGGAGGAGCGCTGGGCTGAGGTGCAGAAGAAGATTACCCCCTGGAGGCTGGGCATCCAGGAGCAGGAGCCTGAACTTCAGCTCGTTCCACCACAGAGGGCAGCTCGCCTGGGCAAAATGCACGGGAGCCTGCTGGTTGTGGCCTCGCTCATCGACAAACCCACCAATTTAGGAGGTGAGGAAATGCAGTCACATTTATTTCTGTTCCGTTTGTAATCCAGTTGCATAATGATGATTCAGGTCACCACTTGAATGCTCTTATCAGACGGGGGACAGAGACGTAGACAGGGAATGTCCTGCTTGTCATTAGACATACATTTATATGTTGGGTTCAGGCACAGTGCTCTCTAAGGATCAGTTTGTTTATAGAAATATCAATTTTTCAAAGACAATATTGACACAGATTAAAGCAAGAACATTAGCTTGGCTGTTGCTGTAAATGTTTAACTTGGAAGCACCCATTCAATTACCAACGCAGGTCTGTTTGAATCTGTCTTCTGTGCTTATGATGATAAACGAGCTGCTGAATCATCACTGCAGCAATGACTCAGGACTGAAACAGTCTGCTTGAAATGAAAGTAAAATAAATTGGGATGTATTGTTTCTTGTTGTAGGTCTTTGTCGAACATGTGAGATATTCGGTGCCAGCGCTCTTGTTCTGGATAACCTCCGCCACGTCAGCGACAAACACTTCCAGGCACTGAGCGTCTCAGCTGAGCTGTGGCTTCCTCTCTTAGAGGTGAACTGCTTTTAATTTCCATGATCATCTTGGAAAAAGTGTCTTTAAGGTGGAGTCAGTAAGCTCAGGGTTAAGCTTCACAACAACAATACAAGCACACAGGAGTGAGATGCTGACGGCAGTACAGCTGTAAGATGTAGTTCTCTTAATAGCGTCTTGTTCTGCTGTGAGCAGAAAACTGTAAAGAGACCTGTCAGCATCTTTCTTGAAATGTCATGGTTTTACTTTTTTCTCAGGTCTATAATCAGAGATATGAAGTAGCATGAAGCTGTAATGTGGCCTGTCACCTCTTAGGTGCCTATTGTGCTCTGACTGGCTCCACTCCTAATGTAGAAAATAGTCCCTCCTTGAATAAAGTTTTACATTTCCATTCCCTAATGTCCCCCCTGTTTTGGGCATCCTTGCATCCCTCATATGGAGCAGTAAATGCTGATAATATAACTTGAGCCCATTTATTCCAGCAGGTTGATTGATTGGTCTGGCATTATGACATGAAACAGAATCTGTCCAATGAGGGCCTCGAGACAGCTAACACTTGGCCAGCCAGTGCAGTTGGCAGGACTAACACCATTACCAACCTGTCGGCTATCTGTGCAGCAAAGATGTGTAACAGCCTCTAGCATTAGGACTATAATGTTTTATATATATGCTTTTTACTGCTGACTAAGATCACACTGTGTCTGTCTTTCAGGTGAAGCCAGTGGAGCTCACTGACTTTTTGCAGGTGAAGAAGAGTGAAGGCTACTGTATAGTTGGGGTAGAGCAGACAGCCAACAGTCACAGCCTGCAGAACTACCAGTTTCCACAGAAGACCCTGCTACTTCTGGGGTATGACCAATTTAAATATAAACCCACAAAAAAAAGAATCCTGTTTTTTTTTTCCATCTGTGCAGACACTTGACACAACCAGTTGTGCATGAATACATGCAAGCCTCCATCTTCCCATGCCCCTGTGACTTTCACGCAGATAAAGGTGTGAGCTGACGAGGCTATTTAATGTTATCTCACCGCTTTAGTGTGACTCCCTGGGGGCGCTTGTGCTTCTCCTCTCTGCTGTGTACCTGTCTGGGCAAGCTGGTCTGTAATTGGCTGTCCCCGAGGACTTGAGAGCAGAGGAAATGAAATACAAAAAAAAACAAGATGATGATGAGATGAGATGATGACAGCAGCATATTTTCTATATTGTGTGGCTGCTTTGTGGCTTCAGTTAGTTGGATATCCCACACTAAATGTGTGCAGAAAGAGGGATCAATATTGATTATCTCTGTGTTAGTGGCCTGCTTTATTTCACTCACAGAGGTTTGAGCAGCTCCCTCATATGTGGGCTCAATCTTGAGTGCTTTCACAGCTGTGCGCTCCTCAGCACAGCATGTCCTGGCTCTAATTCCTCATCAGGTAGTTATTACCTCACCCAGTTGCACTCAAGATAAATGTAACACTCAAATTGTGTTTTTTCCTGTATGGCACCTTCGGCAGAGATCAAACTCATTACCTCTTTATGGTTGCTTCATGTGCCTCATGCTGCTGGAACACACTATACTGATTAGAGTTTGAATTGCTCTTGCTCTCTCGCCTCATCTATAATAGCTATAAGAGCTTATTGCTGATCATTGAAAAAATGAACTTTGCAGCTCTTAATTCAGATTACATGTAATATTTAAAGCAGAAAATATTAATAGGTTTTTGATATGTTCTTTTCCTTTTAAAGCAATGAACGGGAGGGGATTCCTGCCAACTTACTCCAAATGCTGGATGTGTGTGTAGAGATCCCTCAACAAGGGGTCATCCGCTCGCTCAACGTTCACGTGAGCGCTGCCTTGTTGATTTGGGAATATACACGACAACATCTCTCCTCCTCTGGATCAAATTAAATCAAAATGAAGAAACCAGCAGTGCCGCCTGATGTGACATCAGTCCATTCCAGATTTTTCTTTGCTTCTGTGTGTGAAGCTGCTCAACACAAGATAAATGTCATGACATTTAAAGACTTTGATGCTCTGTAGAGAGCGGCCTCTGTCCTTTCAGGTTTCAGTGTCGGCCAGCACTGCTCTTGTGCCTTAATGAGAGTCATGAATAAAGAACAGTTCTGGTTATTACATTTTAATGTTACACTTGGCATGCTATTATATTAATGACTATTGGCAGAGAAGCACAAATGGAAAGTTTCCTCTTTGAGGAAGAAGTGTCTTCTGGCCTGTTTTTAGAATGATTTTCCTTGGTTAATATTTTGTTGCTGTTTTTGCTGTAGCTTTTTTTTTTTTAAATACATTAAAATAAATAAATAAATAAAAAAAAGTTTGGACCTCTGTTTATTTCTCTCTCTCTCAGTAAACGGTGCATTGAAAGGGTTAAATAGAGCGCAGGTGTCGATGCGTCCTCCCTCCCTTTACAAAAATACATTCACATGGAGACTCGCACACCTGAACTGGAGCAACAGATGGAGTACATGTGATCAAAGTAATTTATTATCCGTCACATAAAGGCTTTTTTTGGTGACCCGTCATGTGAAGACAGCAGCTGTTTGGTCCGGATATGGAGGGTGTGGATGGCTCCTGGTCGGGGCCTGGGTCACCTATGCGGGATGCTGCGGCCGGTGCAGCGATCAACGCCAGCGGAACTGGGGGCGCAGAGGTCGGCGTGTCCGAGCGCACAAAGCTGCTTCTGGAGATTATTATGGTGCTGATGTGTTTAGGCGCTGTGACAGGTAGGCCTACAGACTTACCAGTTACTATTATGTTGAATAATTTTAACAAAAGTTAGTCACTCTAGTAAAATCTTAGGTTTAAAGACAGGGCACTTGGATAAAATTCTCAGTCATATACCCCATTTCCACCAAAGAAGAACCTGGTTCGGTGCTGGTGCTAGAGCTGGTGCTTAGCTGGTTCAACTCCGGTGCTTCCAAATAAAGACTGATATAGAAAAACAACTAGCCTAATCAATTGCCTTTGAAAGTTTTGCTGCGAGGTTTTCGTAGAACATTTTGTGCTTCCATGCAAACATGTCATCATCAACACATATTGGTGCCTTTAAACAACATACATTACTACACCTTGAATAAGTCACATTTTAAAGCCCAAAACTCAAACAACTAAAACTTCAAGATGAACAGTTTACACAGCAAATAGGGCACCATTTAAATACATATTGTTTAAGAGACAGGAAATGTAAACAGCTCCACCCAGCCCTAAAGCTGCAAAAATAATGACATTTTTTTTTTCTGTTGCTGGATTTGTATAACTGTGTATGTGCAGGTAATATTCTTGTAATTGTCATTGTGGCTGCCAACAAGACCTTCCACTCAGTGACCTCGGTACTGATCATGAACCTGGCCATCAGTGACCTCCTGGTGGGAATTGGAGCTATGCCTTTTGTTGCTCTGTCCATCATGAGCCGTGAATGGGTGGATTGTAATGTACGTCACTTCTGTGTTAAAGCTGTAACATCTGAAGCCATGATCTTTGAGTGTTCATGTGATGAGGTTCTCCTCCTCTCTCTCTCTCTCTCCTGTCTGGTAGGACCTCTGCTTGTATGTGGGTTACACCTCCTCTGTGTACTGTACAGCATCTGTACTGACATTAGCTGCTATCGCTCTGGACCGCTACCACTCCATCATTGACTGCCTGCGCTACAGCACTCGATGTACCCTGTGGAGGACCTGTGCTGTGGTCCTGTGGATCTGGCTGCAGGCCTTGGCCACCAGCTGCCCTCCCCTGCTAGGCTGGAGCTCTGTCAGCTACGTGGCTCCCATGTACAGCTGTGCAGTCAACTGGGCCAGCAGTCCCAGCTACACCGTGTTCATGGCTGCACTCTGCTACCTTATACCTGCTGTGGTCATCCTCTTCTGCTATGTGAACATTGTGAAAGTGGCCCGCAGTCATGCCAGGAGGATTCACACTCTTGAGGATTCAGTGCAGCGCAGCAGGAATCCCAGCTCTGTTTTTGCGCCTGTGGATTCATCTCACCAGCACTGTCAAAACCACCACAGCCCCTCCAGACTGATCTGTCACATAAGTGGACAGTTTGTGTCTCAAGTCAGAACAGAGGGAGGGGATTATATCAACCCAGTTCTTCCTGATGCTCTAACAGAGTACAGCAACTCTGCATCCAGGCGTTTCTTCTCCTTTCTGGCTCAAAGCACCTCCCAGCCAACACTGCAGAGCTCCCAGCAGCACAATAACCACGGGGTGGTGCGTCTCTTTTTGGTCATCTCAGCCTTCTTCCTCTGTTGGACTCCTTACATTGGTGTGGCTCTGGTTCAGGCTGCGGAAACTGCAATTTCAGGCCAGTCCACCCTTGTGCCGCCTTCTGCTGTCACATTCTCTTACTGGCTGGTGTTGCTGAACTCTGACATCAATCCTCTGCTGTATGCTCTGCTCAGTAAGCGTTTCCAGAGTGCTCTTCAGGGACTCAGGCAAAAAATGAGAGCTCGTCTGGGGAGTATCGTAGGCAGTGGAGGGGAGATCAGAACGGAGGGAGAGGATGGCAGGAACAGCGACGTCTGCACTCTGACCACAACACACCCCAGTCCGCCTTCCAGCTCTGAGAGTTTGACGTCTTCCTCTTCCATTTTTACTGTTAGTGCTGACTTTAAACAATCTGAGGAGCATCTTTGCAAAGCATATAATTCTGGGAATACTTCCTCTAATAGTGATGACAGAAAGGTGGACTGCCTGCAGGTCCCCTCTCGGCCACAAGAGGGCAGCAGACTTCCTTTCTCTGCACTGACAGAGGAGCGGGAGGCCACTTTTTTCTATGGTCAGATAACAGTGAGAGTGGAGCATGATGTTTGTTGATGTTTTTTTTCATTATACTAAGGATATAACATTTATATCTATAATTACTTTTTTTTTTATCAGTTAGAGATCCATTTCCCAAAGCTCAAATTAGAATATTAATTTGAGTCTAATAAACACAAACAACTTTTTTTTCACTTGACACATCATTTTGGATGAATAAAAAAAGGCTCATTTCATACTTAATGAATATTGAGCTGACACAGCATGGCTGGAACAAGGCTGTTAATCTGCATATTATTTGCTACTTTCCCTGATTAATCATTTAATTTAAAAAATATCAGAAAGCGCGCACAACACTTCAAGCAAATGTAGCACCTTGTTGAAATCTGTTGAGTCACTAATTGACTAAAATGCTGAGCAGAGAACAAACCTGGACAAGGAAAGTGTATTGAAAAGAAATCTTTTATATAGTACATGTGATTACACTTGAAGAACAGTAGATCTAACAAACCCCTCTTTTATTTACGCTCTTAAATATTTCTTCCTCAAATGTGATAATCATATGTTGCATCTCAGTGTAAAAATCATCATTC
>JAVQJX010074637.1:0-11308 GCA_036025115.1 Ambassis agassizii
CTTTTCCACATGTCCTAAGAGCTGCACTGAAGAGATTCTTTTCATTGTCTGTCCATAAATCAGAACCTGAAAGAGGGGGGTGAGAAAATGAGAACATGACAAATAATACCACAATACAAAAAATAAAATGTGTGGCATGCTGTGTGGCCAACTAATGCAGTAACAGATAATGAGAACAGACATTGTGCATTGATGACTACGTCAGCAATTCTACTTGTAAAAGGAGTGTAGTTTGCCTGTGGACACACACACACTGTTGGACATTATTCAGCAGGGGGCATTTTCTAGCAGTACAAACCTGAAGTGATTCAAAGGATCAGAGCTGGAGGGGGGTCAGGGAAAATATCAGGAATGTGAGACATCTAAACAACTGTTAAGCTGTTAGGGGAGCTAAAATGTGTAGCAATGCCACTGTGTCAGTGGGAACACCCTCAGCTGAAGGGATACTACTACCGAGAGCAATAATTTACATGTTTCTTGGTGGACTTAAATAGACAAGAGAAACAGAGAGTGAAAGAGAGAGGGAGGATGTTGTGAAAGTAGAGGGCCTCTACAATGCCCTCTATTGTACACACAGTGGGAATGGTTTCGTCTTTGCTGAGTCACATTGTCCACACAATTCCTGACTGTTGTTCAGCGCAGGCAACTTCCATTTAATCATCTGCATTTGTAAATAATACTACAGCTATTCTGTCTAGATACAGATTGCTCACCTCGTCTTATTTACATACAGAAAATAGTAAGAGGTGCTAAGATGTGTAATGTTTAACAAACTAAACATCAGGTGTGATTTTAGATGACACAGGGAACTCGGGAGTTACGGCAACATGGGGGTTACCTGAGTAGTGGTAGTCTCCTGTTGGTGAGGGCTGTGAGAACAGCAGCATCTCCAGTGTGGCCTGAAGAGGAGGAGGAGAGAGGGAGGCATGTTACTGAAGACATTTACAGAGTGAACAGGGGAGTGAACAGGGGGAGTAGGTGAGCAAGAGTGCATGGGTATAGTATATAGTAGTGACACTTCTTACCATTGTGTTCCCCTGGCAAAAGTGCAGGCAGTGCAGAGCTAGCTCTGTGTTACTGCCCCCTCCTGGTATGCAGCTGGAACTGCACATGGACAAAAGCTTCTCCACTGTATGCACACAATACAGGTGGAGATTCAGGACATTCCTTGGACACACACATACAACAAATAATAACTCTTTTTTTTGGCATGACACTTACCTTGGTCCTGTAAGTTAGCACTCTCCTCCAGCTCCAGCTCGCCCCATGGTTTCCAGAGGAGCTGTTCGCGAGGAGAGTCCTCCTCTGGCGACCACCAGTCATTATCACGAAAGCATGGAGGAAGCTCAGCCTGGAAATCAGGACCCACGTTGACGTATCTGGAGGGAGGGAAACAAAAAGGTAACTAAAGTGAGACGGATCACTGCTCTTCATTAGTGTGACTTTTGCACTTCACTTACGGTAAAACATCACACTCCTCCTCTCCATGTGAGGCTCCCTGCTCTCTGTGATTTAGAGATAAGAGGGAGGAGTAGAGTCCTGTCCCCTTGCGGAGTGGATTGAGGAGAGGCCGAGGAGTGTAGCAGCCCTTCTTCTGACCCCTGGAAGAGTGAAGGATGCTGGGAAATGGCGTTCCAGTATAGACTGGAGAGGCTTGTTGCTGCAAAAGAACAAAGAAAAACATTTCAATGTGGCTTTCGTACAAGTGAGGCAGTCACCTAACTTTTTTGAAGGCATCTGTTCAGTCATCTTCCGTGCATACGTAGTCTTGTTCGGAGGCAGGAGAGGCAGGAGAAGCCGAAAAACAAGCTGTTGTACGTCTTATTCACACGCTTTATCTGCTCAACATGTCTAAAAATAAAAACCCAGACTAAGGCTGTGGTTTGAGAAGCTGTAATGCAGCTGGAACTATCGTGATTTCTTGACAAACAACCATTTAGATATCCGCCCACTGCGTCTGCACAGCCTCTCCAGCTGTAGAAAGCGCTGCCTGCCACCTCGCTAACCCATCTCCTGAGTTTTGTTGATGGAAGCGTGACGTCAAGGCAAAGTGCAACCCTGGCAACAGGCCACAGTAAAAATGCCACAAACCGTGTATGTAATGTCATGTTTTACTTTCAGATATTACAAAAATATCAAATAGAAATCATCATCATACTATTAATCTGATGAGAAATATGCTGTACTGTACCTGAAGGAGTGATAGGTTCAGACTAGCGGGTCCGTTCTTTATTTTATGGGGCACTACGTAAGGAGCTATTTTGTCCGCTGCCTCATGAGCTTGGCCAGGGAGTTGCGATGTACGAGATGAAAGATGGAAGGAGGTCTGTGGTGATGGACTGCTGGAGGGACAGAGGGCTCTGCATGGGTGGAGGGATGGACGATGGGATGAAGAAATGGAGAATGATGATTCAGGGGACTGAAGAATGTCGTGTGAGGCTGGAGAAATGTAACCAGTAAGGACAAAGTGAGAGTCATGATAACAGCGAATGCACACACAAGATTGTGACAGACTGAGAAAATCCATATATGAACTCTAAACTCTACAGATAGGCTTCTTTGAAGTGCTAACTGATGACGGCTATGACGTGAATTTTTCAGTTTTTGAAAATGGTGTAAAAGGTGAAAAGTGAAACTGTCATTTGCATGTGGGAAACGGGAAACTTCATAAAAACACCTACGAAAACCCACACGTCCCGTAAATTTACATGTGGGTATTAACCTGCGGTTTTTGTACTGGGGGAGAGTAAGGGTTATTTAAACAACTTCATGTTCACATACATATCTCACCTGTAACGTTGCTGTAGTCCTCACCGTGGGAAGATCTCTGATTGCATTCGGTGCCGCCGTGGTCACCTGAGGACTGTGGAAAGGAGTGAGGGAGCAGTGGAAACTTCCACATCATCCCAGGGGAGTGGACGGAAGGTGCGGACTGAAGTCGGGAAGCAAAAAACTGGAGCATACCAAGTGATTCTCCACCCTGGGAGACCGAATGTCCACTGAACGAACTGGGGGAGTCCACTTTGGAGGGTGAGTGGGAGGGAGGAGGTAAAGGTGTGGGAGGAGGGCTGAGAACTGAAGACATGAGGTGAGACGATGTGGGAGGAGAGGGGAAAGAGGGGAGAGAGGCGTGAGCAGGGGAAGAAGATGTGGACGAGGGAGGAAGGTAGGAGTCTGAGTCGAAGGCGCAGCTTTGTCTTGATTTGACTAATGCAGGCAGTTCTCCTCGCCCTACCCCAAAGTCCCACGAGGAGTCTACACCGGGGATCAGAGGGAATCTTCTCTTTTTTTGGGAGAGGAAAGCCTCAGAGAAGGAGTCCAGTTTCTGGGTGTACGTCCTGCTGTTGAATGGTGATCTCTGCGGTAGGCCCCCTGATGACAGAGTGTGGTTGTCTGCTGCTCCTCTCCACTTGCCTTCCCCCTGACTGTACCAGGGTCCTTCAGCCTCTACAGGTTGAAGCTGATCCTCACCTGAGCCACAGCTGGACCCATAATCTTCTTCTATCCTCAAACAATCATCACTCACTCTTGAATCCGTCCTACAATAATCTACATTGTTGTCACTGAAGCTTCCTGTCCCGCTTCTGTTGTAAGAAGCAGATTGCTTGGTAAAGTGGCTGATGTTAGCCTCCCTGTTGTAAACTGTTTCACCTTTAGCCTCACAGCTACCATCTGTGTAGTTATTGTAGTTTGCTCTGACTCTGCACCTGACTCCTTCCTCGTTGGCACAGTTCCTCATGTAAAAAACATCACTGCCATAGCAACCACTTTTACCATGAAACTCGTCCGTGGTGCTTTCACAGCTCTCACCGTCATCCCAAATTTCTGCTTTTTTGCCGCCACCGTACCAAGACTCCTCAAAATGGCCACCTAACCCATTGTTTCCATCAAGATGGCCTCCTAAACTCACATCCAGACTGTTGGCACTGGTGTTCAGGAAGATTCTGTCATTGCTTCCCCTCTTAGCCCCAGAAGAAGAGTTTGATGTCAAGAACGAGGTTGTGGATTCTTCCCTTTGACTTCCATATGGTTCCAGGGAGTCCTGGCCAAACTGAGAGGACGGGTAACCCACCTCGGGGACTTGCAAGCTGGGCAAGGCGAGAGGAAAGGATGGGCGGTGGCGATGGTGGTGGTGTAGGTTGGTGAAGGATTGCGTGGATGAACGATCCTCCATGATGTCTCACTAGGTTTTGCTAGAGTGTCTAGAACAGAGACAGAAACCGTCATTAACACTTTATTAGTTTGAGGGATTTATACAACTGGGCTTAATTTGTGAACCCGACAAGAAGAACAACTACATATCCTATTTGAAATGGTGTCATAAAAAATGAAGTAGCCAAAAAGGGTCGTAACTGCAGGAACAATAGACAGTGACAAAGACATCGAACATACAGCAACTACCTGCACGCATACAAACATGTGAAAGGAGATGGAGAGCCGCTGTTCAGAAGTGTGTTATTTTAAGCAGCACACATGGGAATAATTGATATAATAATGTAAGAAATAATAGAATTATATGTTTGTCATATTACTCTGAGCAACACACAGCCAGCCTGCGGACACTTCAGCTGTCCTATAAGTCTCATAGTTATTATATATAAAGAGATCACTTAGAGTTAATCCCAATGTCCACAGCCAGAGGAAAGCTAAGCTATGCTAACACTGACAAATCAGTTTGCCATTAACTTTTGCTGTAAGTAGTCTGTGGGCCAAACATCCAACATGTATGTTGTATTTTCAGTCAGTGCTCAGAGTTAAGCTAAATGTCATGTCTGAGTCTTTTGAGCAATGGTCTTTCTTAGTAACAACAATTCTACCTGAACATTGTGGTTGCACAATTCCGCTCTTATCAAACTAAAGTAAATGACAAACTAAAGTAGCTGTGTCATTAAAAATGGCCTAACAGGGTCACAGAATATGATGCAACACATGCTGGTGATCCTGAATTATTCTTGTGCAAAATTCACAACACTCGAACCTGCGCATTAAATAAAAGCTTCATTCGTCTGTTTAAATACGACAAAAACACATCCTTAGCATTCACATTCTGGTTGAGCATTTCTGCACCTCGGTGGTGGATTATCAGACACAACTGTCCGAAAGTCCCAAGAATAACACGAGAAAGACACGAGCAAGCACCCGAAGAGAATGTCATTTTGTCAGCTCTGCTAAACGAACAGCTTCAGTGTCATAAATGAAAAGCTTTTCCTTGATTTAAAGTTTTTAAAATTCACTTACAGATATGGACATAGCACTGCATTTAAGTCCTCACCGGTTTAGCTTCTTTCTTTCTTCAAACCACACTCTGCTCTAAATAGGACGCTGAGTGAGTCAGAAAGAGAGAGAAGCAAGAAAGATGAGATGAAGAGACAAATAACACTGTATGAGGTTTTTCTTTTACCAGTCCTTGGCGCTTAATTTCCTTTTCATATGTGCTCATCCGCTGTTGTTCATGTTTTCTTATCGCCTCCCTGGTCCTCCTCATCGTTCTTTCTCACTCGTTTATTCTCTGCCGTCTCAATGGTTTCTGTAATTATTTCCCCTTTCAGATTTTCGACCTCTCTCACACACACACACACACACTCAGTTCAACGTGTACTGTATCTCTCTCTCTCTCTCCCTTTGCTGTATATCCTTTAGCAGTACACGCACACTCTCTGTCACAAAAAAAGCAAAATGGACACACACAAGTGCCTATACACAGACCACTTTTTCACACGCACACACTTAATTTAGTTACCCACTGAAACACACATACGCACATATACACACACACACACACACACACACACACACTGACTTTCACACACACACTTGCAGGTGTCAAAGAGGACCAGCGGGTAGTGATGTTGTCTCTCTGCCTTTGCGTCGTCGTGGTAACCACATCCTGAGGAAACAAACGCTGACGGATCTCCCTCCTTTCAGCTATCTTTATCTCTCTGCCCCCCTCCTCCATCTCTCTGTCTCTCTTTCCGTCTCTTTGCCCGTCCTTATCTGTCTGTCTCTTCTTTTCACTGAGTGCATTTGTCCTGTCTTTCTTCTGCTTCTTTTAAATCTGCCTCCTTTCTTATCTGTCATCTTTCAGTTTCTTTCTACTTTACATAAATGAAAGTAGAGTATGTGGTCTGTATGTCTTGATGTATATATAATTCAACTATGTGTGATTAACATAAAGTGCATTTTTTAAGTGTGTACATGTGTGGACATGTGTGTGTGCATGTGCAGAGGCGGTAGAATACATGTTTACCAGATCAAGATTCTCCGGCTGAGTCAGCTGACAGGAAGTGAGAGAGAATGAAACAGGAAGGAAGGTGGCGACAAACGATGAGGTTCAGGGAACCCTCTAAACACCCTGCAGCTCCACCCACTCACCCACTCACCCACCCACACACTCACATTTGATACAGTGCACACCTTTAACGTGTCTATAAGTTGTTGGTTTTTTTTTTGTTTGTTTGTTTTACCTTTGTTAATGTCATGTAATAGCCTTCAAGCAGCCACTCAACCTCAAGCAAAACCACTGACAGGTTCTCAAGTCAGCAAGTTTAGTGACCTCTCTCTCACACACGCACAGTCTGGGATCCCACTGTACTTGAACACATCATTTAGCATGTGAATCTACTAGCTGTGATTCTCCAGTCCAACATATATCCATGCAAACCTTACAGGGTCAATGTACTTCTTAATTATGAGAAAACAGTGTAAATATATAATAAAAAATATTCTATATACAAAGGCCATGTTTGCAACATAAGCGTGAGCATTCGACTTTTTACACAAACAAACACATTACAAACTCTCATGTTCCAAAAATAAATCAAACTGAATTAAATTCCTTCTTTAAAAATCACTGTTGTTTACAGTCAAAGGTACGTTCATGCAGTGTCAGTGTGTGTAGGTGATCATGTTAATACTGAGGTTTGTGAAACGTGCAGTCATACAGTATAAGTGACCTCAGCATTAACGTGAACAATAGATAATTATGTGGTAGGCAGAGTAGACAATCTATGTCTGACAGAGCAACCTCAATATTAGCATAATACAGTATGAAAGTATGGTATCACTGGATGGATTTAAAACCTTAAAGGGTCAGCGTTGCCAGCAACAGTATAAGACATATTTCAAATGTTGATATTTACATTAGAAACAAATCAATTCTCGCCCCTCTCCTAAAAGAAGCTGACGGCTGACGGCAGGTGGAGAAATTCAGCTGCTCCGGAGTAATAATATTTGTCAGATGTCTAAAAAATGCACATTAAAAAAAACAGAATATTTCTGACACTCGTCTTGCCCCGCTAACATGATTTCAAATGCCAGTTTGAAACTCTTTTAACCTTCTCTTAAAATTAGCGCACAACGTGAAGGGAATTTAAATCAGTGCAAAGCTAAACAGAATCACTATATAATAGGAAAAAAAATAATTTGCCTGCGTCTCCTGTGTGTGAGTAAACACATTCATGTTTGCTGCGAATGAAAAATGTGTGAATGAAAGGATGTGAGAGGATGGAAGGGGGAGAGCGGAGGAGTGCGTACGGGGGAGACGCTTCTCGTTTTCTCTCAAATTCACCGTAAAAACCTTGCGGGAGCAGAGGAGGGGGAAAGAGACAAGCACGTCTGGAGTTTTTTTTCTCCGTGTTGTCTCTCCGTTTGTCTTCCGTAGCAGGCAGACAAAGAGATGAGTGACGGGAACAGAGGAACAGAATGGACGAATTCAAAATAAAAAGAAAGACTCTAAAAAACAGACTGTTGCATCAACGCCTGGCTTTCAGACTACTTGTTACATTATGGATAAGTGTTTGTGGAATAGCATGACATTATCCCTCGATAATGAGAACACTGTGAAATTGCTAACTGTATCTATAAGAGACAATATGAGAAAACACCTAAAGAGCATGACATACATACATACTGTCTACTGAACAGACAAGTGAAACTTCCCTCCAACTCTCATCATAGGAGACAAATTTCCTTTTCCTTCAATGCCTTTCTATATGAAAAATAAGTGTAGAAGACACAAATCAAAGAGATAAAAGTGTACCCGAATCCAGATCAAGCTCTTTGTTAACAAGTCATTTAACACTGAGCGGGACCATTCTACAAAATAAAAGATCCATAGTAGAAAGAAAAGGATTTGTTTATCTGAAATGCGCCTGTGATGCTTCAAAACAAATGTCTGATCTGTTGTGTTCGGAAAGGAATTTAATGAGTATTTAAGTTGTTTAAGTTCAATTCAAAGCTCTAAGTGTTAAACTGATATTTGAAGATCAAAAATTCTAAGGTTGGAAATATGGTGTATTGCTCCTTTTTATGTACTTGACACTCCATCGCTCACTTACAACATAAAACGAACATTAAAATCACATGACGGCTTGAAAAGAGCGTCTCACTTAAAACCAAGAGCACAGGCCCGAAAATGTTCAGACACCCTACCACATTTTATATGAATTTGTATCTGTTCCATAGAAGGATCCCCTAAACGTAATGTATTCAGAGTGTGTGTGTTACTATGGTCTAATGCAGTCACATCCTCATTATCAATATGCTAAAATCTTACTATAATTGTGCATTTCTATTGAAGCGAGTATGTGAGCTGACTGCTTTTCGAACTGTTTTTTGTTGTCGTTTTACAGCAAACAAATATGCACAGCGGTGCTTTTGCGGGCCATAAATTACGTGAATTTTTCATTAAATACATCCCATACTTGAATTCTAGAAGATGACATCAAGAATCTTGCATCAAAGTGACTGAATATGTTCGATTCAATTTTGAATAAAGGTCACAGGGGTCAAGTACAGGTGGCACAACACCTTACTGTGCCAATATTAAACAGTTTCAAAAATCATTCCCTCTAATGAAAAAAAAGTGTGTTCTAATGAAAACAGACAGATTTGCAAATTTTGTACAGATCAACTGATTAAAGTACCAAAAATTGTAGGCATGAACGATAATAAACAATAAAACAACATAATTTTTGCCGACATCCAATATTGTTCAACTCTGTTTGGCTGAATGCCTGTGACAATACCAATATATACACATATTTTGTTCTCCGACTTGCAAAGACCTCTCCTTTAGAATTAATAAACTGGATAAAATGTGCAGTGTGAACTTATGAACTATCTTATTAGGCGATGGCTCGTATTTCATTTTATATGCTGATGACAACGTCTTTCCAGCAACATAGTGCAAACAAACTACAAAGTTTTCACTTTCACCTTATTGAAACTTCTTGCAAATAGCTGCCTGGAAGCCATTCTAAAAATTGTAAAATTTGATGCATCAGAAAGGAAGTCAAACGATGTTACATCTATTTTAGTCATAATGCTACAAGAGAGCCTGTCTGAATGTTGAATGCATGGCGGGCTCCTAAAATAATGGAATGATGATAGGATGATAGGAGATTTAGGCAATATAGGTTATAAATGTAGTAGTGATTTGATCTGTGATACAGCTAATTCCGATCGATCACCATTGGAATTTTTTTTTAAGGCAAACAATTCACAGTATATTACATTACTCTCTACACAAAAACATCCCAACATTTATAGACAACACATTGTCACTTTTTAAAATTTTTAAACAATAGTGTTCATCAACTCGTGACAGCCGACAGCCAGTTGTGAGTGGAGTATGTCAGATATAATCACCTACCTATAAGTAGATATTGCCAATGACACACCTATAACTATCGATCTGTCTGCAGTTGATCACTATTCCATTCTGATAAATATCTGCACTGCTGCTGTAGTGTTTGCATTGTTGTTTGTCATTGCAAAGCAGTACTAAAAACATGACAGAGATCATAGGCCTTCTCAACACCTGTCTCAATATTCCTGATAAATTTTAACAGTCTGATAGTATGAATGGAGATGGCCTGTGTTGTAACGCCCACGCACACCCTGCATAAGAACAGTATTATGGTAAATGTGTGTTATAGAGGAGCAAAAAAAATACTATCAATTAGTCTCTGCTGAAAGAATAACGCAGAAATTCTCTGTGAGTTTTGTACATGTGATCACACTGTCAGTGAGGTTGCCACAACAACTGTGAGGGAGCTACGTTTTTCCATGGTTGGCAAGGGAAACACTACACATACAACAACTGTTTTCCGGATGCTTCACCAGCCACAGCTTTATGACAGAGTGAGTGGCATAGCAAAAACCACTGTTGTAAAAAAAAAAAAAAAAAAAACTCACATGAGGTGTTTGACACAACACGTGAAATGAGGCAAAACTGAGCTTTTTGAAACTAGAACCTGTGCTAAAGGTGATCGAAACACGTTTGGTGTCAGCGGCACCATGCCCTGAAGACTAATGTGAAAAAAAGTCATTTGCTGCAAGACAATGAGGGTATGCGGAAAACTGAGGCTGCATGAAAGCGATAAAAATGTTAAGGCCTAGTCTGACATTAAACCTGTCCAGAGCACACACAGTCACCCACAGACACTATGCAACATTACAAGCCCTGCACACATAGGCTGGGATCGCAGTGTCAAACAGATCACCTGTGACTTCTAAGTCAGTATTTATATTTTTAGACACAATATTTCTTTGGAATTCTTTTCTGTGGCATCATTTCACTCCTACATCCAGAGAGACATCTACTGTATTTGGTGAAGCCATTTAAAGACGAGTACTGTTTAAGTAGGCCGGCAACCTGACTTCATTCTGGTTCTTCAACCTTTTGTCTCAATGCCGATCACTGAAAAAGTTCACTACAGATGTTCTTAATTCAAGCCTAGCTATGTTTGCATACACATGCTAACATTGAAAAAAAAAAGCTGTTGTTGCCCCCAATCTGTCTGCAGATGTCAAAGAAGGTCACAAAATCGAAGGAAGTCAAAAACAGCAGCAAGACAAACTCTTCTTCTACCATTTTATCCACATCATTTCAACATGACAGGTGCACCACAAAATGCAGAATTCATAATGACTACATCAATCCAAACATCTCTTGCTGTGTCTCGGTCAAGACTACACTGAGGGCCTGGTTTCATCATATCATCGTATCTTCACAGTGAACAAAGTCGAGCTTGTGGTTTTAAGCCTCTCTGTGTAAGAACAAGAGTGTTAGGTGTAAGCACCAACGTGTTGTGGGTAACAACACTGAAGAGTTACAAGTACTGATGTTCAACTTAATTTGTCACAATATAGGATAAAAGAGATGAGTTCATACTTATTTGTCCAAGGAACAACATTTACAGCTACTTCTGGATGCATAATTTCAGATGGAAAAAAATGTCACTTCATTCACATGACTTCACATATTTTGGTTTGAAGAAATGTAGAAGGACACATTTACAGAGTC
>JAVQJX010074654.1:0-13348 GCA_036025115.1 Ambassis agassizii
TTGGTTCTCCACAATCTTCTTCTTTAGCCCCGCCCCTCTCATTCCTTAGCCAATCGCTACAGGCGACCTTGATTGACAGCCACAGTGACAAATAAAACAAAACAAATAAATATATAAGGGCACAGGCTCATTTGGATTATCTCTTTTAGTTTTTTTTTCTTCTTTTGCAGTTCTATTTCATATCAGTGAACCTGTAACCCTGTAACCCTGTGACTACAACCCTCGGATCAGGAGCATTATGCCAAATTAACCACACCTGTCGGTGCACACAGTACACACACTCACCCTCTTTCTATCGACTGGGCCAAAGCCAGCTGATCACCTGAAATGAGTGACCTCGACGGTTACAGGTTCACTTCATTCATAGAACCGAGTTTACATCCGTGAACAATCGTGTTGGCATTGCCACGTGAAGCTGGGTGGATGCTAGGTGGAGGAGAACACTGTTTACAGACGTCTCCTTAAGGCTGTGTGTCTATGTGAGGTTATGTTTGTCTTTACTTAACACCACCACAGTCTCAGCTCTTCTATGAGTCACCCCCTTTTTTTTTGAATGCACCATTTTTTCTATCTGAATATGATACAATGTACAATCTATATCTATATCTATACAATGTTGTATAGATATGATAATTCAGATTAATGTAAATAGACAGTCCATTATCAGATGCACAAAACATCATCTATGCTGTATGCAGCACTCTCACCCTGCAGCTCAGTAACCAAACACACTGTCAGACTACATAAATCACACTCTGAAAGTCATGTTAAGGAGACCAGGGTAGTAGTAAAGGGATATTAGGTGCTAGATTTCCTCTTTTTTTATTTTTCTTCTTCTCCACCCTCCTTCACCTGACCTCACCCCACTGTCTCCCCTCCCCTCTCCCCATTCCTCCTGACTTCATCTCTTCTCCCTCGCTTACGTAACGGGGTGATCACGGCTGTCCACAGGGCTGGCAGGCGATCTGAATGAAGAGAAAATTATGAATGAATAAGCAGCCATTCTTAATCTGACCCCCTCCTTTCTGTTGCGTCTCTCCCTCTGTCCTTTTTTTCTCCCTCTCATGCTTCATTTTCTTTCTCTGTAAGCTCTGCGTTACAGCAGCATCTGGGGGCTGTTGCTGTGCAGATTAAAGGCTGTAATCCTGAAATGCAGGGATGCAGCATGTTTTTTTTTATGTTTGTTTTGCATCTCTGAGGTTGGAGCCTGATATTTCTGTTTGCCATATGCAGGGCAAAAGCAGTGGTTTATGATGATGATGATGATGATGATGATAATGATAATGATGGCTTCTCATTGAGGAAAACAGCAGCAGGATGAAAGAAGGGTGGCTGAGATGGAGAGAGGAAGACTAGACTAGCTCGAGTCGGAGGGGAGAGCATGCCGTCATCAGAGGAAGATCATTCAGAAATCAGAGAAGGGGAGGGCGAGCAGCAGCAGTTGGCGTTACAGCTGTGTGAAGGCATGGTGCAGTTTTATGAATGCAGCAGATAGAAACTGGAGAAACAGAGGCAGCTTGGTGATTGTTAGATGCTTAAAATGGGGTTAGCATATTTTATGACACAAATACACCAGTTAATACCTCAGTGAAGTGTTTTTATGTATCTTAAAAAAGGTGGTTGCTAAGTGGCTGGCATGTTTGAAAAGTGGAAACTGAATGGTAATCATGTGACCATGCTTTTGTATTTTTCATAAAAGTGGTGTTTATTTGTGAAGATTATCATGCAGAACTCCCTGGAACAATTAAATGCACTATCATGTTTCTACAGTTCAGTCTTTTTCCTTCAGATGAGTAAATACTGTGGACAATAAAATGCAGAAACATGTTTTCTGCTGTCTGGATGAAGAAAATGTCAAAAAAACTGAATTCAAACACTCAGTGGGATGACAATTGTTACAATCAACAACACTAAAATGTCTCTGTGTGCATTTATAACAGAACTGAGGCCGATACTTAAACGTTAATGCTAGAGGTTTGCCCTAATTTCCTCCATGCATCAGGACGTTCAGTCTAAGCTAATGTTTGCTAAATGCTGAAAACATTGATGTAAACTGGGTCAGTCAAACTCCTGAGGCCATTGTTGTTGAGTTAGAGGTCAGAGCAGGAGTCAGGAAGTGCATGTGTGTGTGTGCGTCAGTATTAAATTGATTGTTCCAAATGGTCCATGTGTTTCTTTGCGTCAGTATTGAGTTGGTGTGTTAGGGAGAAGTATTTAAACATGGTTACATAAAAAAACAGGGACTAATTTGCACCAAAAAAGTGAAGCGACAACAACAGGAAGCAGAATGACCTCATTCACTCTAAATGGTGACAACATAATGAGAGATTAGCTGTCTGCTGTAGTATGTGTGTATTTATCTAATCATCATGTGCAAGACCTGTTTTTTAAGTCTCACTTTTGCATGTGCTAATACAAATATAATGTGAGAAAAGTTTATTTAATGTTTGCACTCATGCACACATGGACAGCTACAGTATGGACACCACAAACATCTGAATTATTCTCAATGTTGGAGCCATCTTGCATATGTGCACAGCTCTACAAGACAGTATAGTTCATGCTGACCCAGATTAATACCCTTTAGAGCACAGGGCCACCAGTGTGTCTGCAGCTGGCCTCATGCTGACCCATGTGTACTCCACCTCTGACCAACCAGATCTGGGCCACCAACCGGCCATCATTCTTTGCGGTATATAGGCTGTGGTGTTGCTGGTTCCATCAATGCTTTCAAGTCATCAAGGTGCAGCATCTGAGTTTGGCGTCAGAGCAGGCTGTATATATCTGTTGTTACATAATCTATGACACAAGAACCAACTTTTATGAGTAGCTCAGTTTTCTGAGGACACACTTGATGTAAATCCTGGAGTCGCAGTGTAGGATTACTTTGGATTATGTTGCTCTGCTGTAAAATGTAGGGACCACTGTAAGAGATTAGGATTTACCTCAGCCATCCAGTGAATGAATGTGCCTTTGTCAAATTTGAATTGTGCTTGAATGTGCTCAATGAAAGGGATTACAAGAGACCTACACAAACAGGGATTTGTGAGTATGCTCGTTTTACATTGAAAAAAATCTGCTTGCTTAATGAGTGTCAGGACCTGACTTATGTTATATTAAATGCTTAAAAACAACCAGTGGAAAAGACATGTATGACAAACCAATAGTTAAGACAAGATTCAAACACATCTTTTTGTCCAACTTTACACACTTTTAGGCCAATGTGAGCTCAGTGTAAAGCTGTCTTTTGGACTTAATCCAAACCAGCAGGTTTTCTGGGAAAAAGTTGGTTCATCCTGCAAGAAATTCAACCAAAAGGATTCAGACAGTAAGCGAGTTCTGGGCTTGTTAATGAGGTTTAGAAACCAAGTGATCGGAGATTCAACAGAATGCTGGAAGTAAATGGGGTGAAGACTGAGTGAAATGTTTTCTACTGAACACTCCTTTAGTTAGCAGCTGGACTCCTGCCTTTGGTTGTTCTGCCATCTGGTGGACAAACATGAGATTACAGTTTAAAGTGATGATTTGAATACAACCACACAAAAAGTCAGGCTGAGTGTGCTTCAGTTGCCTTGGTTACAGTATAGAATGATTTAGCATACAGTAAGGTCCAGTTTGTACTCACTTACAGTTACTTCTTGTCAATCTTTCCAAGTGGGGGCCAGGGTGGCCACGGCAAGGTGGAGAGCAAAATAATGATTTGGGGAAAAAAAACTAAAAAAAAAAAAATATATATTATGGTCACTGTTATGAAATTACATTATATTACTATTCCCATTGTTTTATTGGTAGGTTCCTCCTGGTTATTATGTCCCATTACGTATCATACCAGTGTTCAGTGTTGCCATGTTAGGCCCAAGGAAAAGCTCCCTGTTATCAGGAAGAAACCTTGAGCAGGACCAGGCTCATTTAGGGGGACCCTCCTGCTGAAGGCCAGGCGGGTTTCTCACAGCTCCTCCTACAGTCCATCCTTGGAAGTTTTTAGACTGCTGCAACTTTTCCACTTTGGTTCTGGGCGCTGTCATCCAGCCGGAGCGGTTCACTTCGGCTTGTGTCGATTCAGACCGACCCTGGCCTCACACCGGCCTCCGGATGGAACGGGGGAGCTCTGAGGAGAGTCTGATGATGACCTGACTGATGTAGAGTTAATACTGATGGGACCGCCTGTTAAGTGAATGTGAGGCCTTTGTGTCAGCATGATGGTGTCTGAGTGTGATTGTTCATCTGACCTCTGACCTTTGAACCTCTCCTCCATTTGTCAGCTCTGTCTGTCTCTCAGCTTCACCTGAAATGAAAAGCAGAAAAAACATTCAGTTTGGATCATTAATAATAATAATAATGCATTGATCTTATATAGTGCTTTTCAAGGCACCCAAAGCACTTTACATGAAGTGTATGCATCAGTCATTCACACACATTCACACATGGCAGTGGTAAACTACACATGTAGCCACAGCTCCCCTGGGGGAGACTGACGGAGACGTGGCAGCCAATGTGCACTCTCCTCAGAGCTCCACTGTCCTCATCTGACGTGCCGGAGCATGTGACACGGCTCTCTCTGTAGTCATATGTGATCATATGAAACAGGTTCAGCTTATCTGAACAGGGCGGGTATGGCAGACTGATTCACCTATGACGAGTAAGTCCCCATCCTGACCACCAGGGCAACCTAAGACAGGCACAGCCACGATTACTCGACAGAGACGTGGCAGCCGGTGTGCACCTACGGCCTCTCCGACCACCGCCGATCCATTCGTTCACATCCACCACAGTGAGTGCACTGGAGGCAATGCGGGTGATGCCCAAGGACACAACGACCATGACTAGGGGAGAGGGGGATTTGAAACACCAACCTTCCGGTTAATTGGACGACCCACTCTACCACTGAGCCATGCACAGTAATATATGTACTCTGAGTATTCGACATCTAAAATATCAACTGTGACTGGCCTGTTACACACCTAAAATCATTATTTTACAACAATCACATGAAGCTTTGCTCTAAATGTGCCAAAAACACAGAGCAGGTTTCTCAGTATACAGAAGGACACGTTTACATGAGCATGACTGGAAAAGCAATAACACACATTAAATAACGTTTACTGTAGAATAAATTGTAAGTGTGGGAAAAAGTGGCAGAAAAAACTACAAAAGCAGCCATGAAAAACTACAAAAAGACCATAGAAAAATGTGTTAATTGTACACACAGGTAACAAACGAAGAAGAGCTGACAGGTGAAAATCATGTTTGAGACAAAAAGCAGCGCATCAACATGTTAGAGTCACAGTGTAACTACACACAGTGACTCTTCTGTCAGCACAGTAAATGTAGTCAGAAACAGCTGAACAGTGATCTTACCTGTGTGAAGGCTGAAGCTGGAATGAGCTGTGTCTGCAGCTCTGTGTCTGTGTGACACACACACACACACACACACACACACACACACACACACACACACACACACACACACACACACACACACACACACACACACACACACACACCGCTGTGATGTGTCACAATAGAACATAAACATTCTGATAATGCTGCTGTTATTTTCACTCATTCAAAAATCAACATGTTTAAATGAGAGTTGGTGCTATAAACTGCAGAAAACAGCTCAGTTAGTGCATTTGATCCCTCTCAGTGGTTATTTGGCACAGTTTGCATGGACATAGCAAAGTGCTGTTTTTATACAAAACAGCCACAAGGAGTTTGATCAAAGTGGATCATTCACAAAGTGATGACCTGTTTTCTACAGTACACAATGTCACCACTAATCTGTACTTTACAACATGTTTGTAAAAATACTAACTTGAAATGAAGACATGCAGATATTGAAATTGAATGTTTGTCTTATAGATAGAAGAGATATTGAACACAGAGGGGACCATGTTTTAACACACATTTCAACACATTTCTAATTCACCGTTACAGGTAGGAGATTCTTTCTGCATTCTTACAACTTGACTGAACTTTACTTCACATGATCAGAGATCACATGAAGTAAAGTTAAACAGGGACGGGAAACAGAAAAAAACATGATATGCATTACTTACAGACACTTTGAAATGGTTATTATTTGGTCCTGTGATGTTGTGTGTCTAAATTAAACTTTTTCAGTTATCAGTGTGCTAGAGATAAAGTTTGTGTCTATGATGTGGGAGTGGGGTGAATTTATTTTTCTTTTTTCTTTTTAAATAGATACTTTAATGATCTTTCATGAAAGTGTTTTCAGTGTGATCCTTGTTTTGCAGCTTGTTGTGAAGATTTTTCACTATGGACTGAATCCTGCTGTTGTCCTCTTTAGACCTCATGTTGAGAGATCCAGTGAACTGTTTGATTTTAGGCAGAAAGTCTTGACTCCTTGGCAAAAAGCTAAAAGATTCATCATTCATTCATCGACCGTAAATGAAAATAAAATTTAAACAGTGGCAAAAAAAAAAAAACTTAGTTGACAGTGAATGAAAGCAAAACAGCTCACAGTGTTTAGATCGCGGTAGCTGCACTTCCACTCTAACACTAACCCCCTAACATGCTATCTGTATCAGTACCATGATTGTTATTGTGTTCTCTTTGGGCCATTTATCATAAACACAACCATGTGTTGCATCTTTAGAGTGAATTTTAATGAGGTTGTGTTGCCTGACGGGCCTGATGTTGCCTCAGCCTGCTCATATACTTAAGCCTGGTTTATACTTCTGCTTCATGTTAAATTCCGCCCCCCACAAATGCCCTGATGTAGCTATGGAGCCTTCAGACTTCTTCGTCTCTCCTCTACGTCAGTTCACACTGCTTCACCTCTAGAGTAGGGGCGAGTTTATTTCATTGAATGTCATCGTGAAAGTCTCTGACACTTCCTGTTTCAGTGAACAATGCAGACAGAGAGAGAGGATCTTGTTGTGTTTTCTGTGTTTTTGACCATAATCACGTCTGTAGTCACAAAAAGTGTTAAAAGTAGTGACTAGTCCGATAGCGGAAGTAGCGTTGCTACAGCTACCACAACAACCAATCACAGGGCTGCTGAACACTACGTCGAACACTATGCCGAACACTATTTCTTTAGCAAACCACATTTTGCTTTTCTAATTATGGCCACAAGGTGGCAGCCTGTGTGGTTAAAAGGACTGAAATTTTAAAAAAAATAGTTAAGCACTTTGTATGCATATCATCCTCTCTGACCTCCTTCTTCCGGAGTCTTTCACAATTCTGTCCGAACATTACGGTACCCATTATCAGTACAGACTGATGGTAACTGTGACAGTAACACATGCTGATCACTTGTTTGCACATCAGTCAGGGGTCACTTTCTGAATGCCTTTTGTCTGGAACGTCACAAGGGTTCATGCTTCATCAGAGCCAAGGAAGCGATGCTCCGATCCACTTTTTTTTCCACATTTCATTGGTCATTATTTACCAAATGGCTGTTAGAGATGATCAATAAAACAGCAGCAGTTATGGGAAATATAATCCCATAATAAAGTAACAGTAAAGTTTTTTCCCAGGATGGAAAGAGTCCCACTTCTTTGGTTTTATCATGTGAAACAGTCACTGTTCAAACTGTGAGCTGAGAGACTGAAAAGGATCTTTTCAGGTTGTGTACTGCGATGTCCAGTCACTTCGGACACCTGCTGTACGGTAAGCTTGTGGGGAAAAAAAGCCAACCATCAAAGAAAACAAAGAAGGTCAGTTAAATCTGTCCTGCTGACAGTTCAGCGTAAATAACTGCATATAATTTCAAAGACTTAAGCCAGGAGGGCTTTTGTGTTGGTGATAGGTACGTGAAGATGGTGATAAATAAAACAATCAATGGGTGACTGTTTACTGAAGAACACTGAGCTTCTCTGCTGTTCATCATGAGTTTCATTGTCACATCAAGCAGTGTTTGAAAAGTTTTATATCCCTTCAGCTGGATGTGATGCAGTGTGCACAGCTGCATGTCTTAATGTCGAGCAGCTTCAAGCAAAAGTCCATGCGGTCGACGTCAGAGCTGCTGCTCACACTGCAAACTGCACTTCTTAACTTAGAGGAAGACAGAAGAGAGGAAGAGGAGGGTCAGCCGTGTTTTAGAAGAAATCTTGAGCCATACTGTGTTGCAGTGCTATAAAAGATGTTTCATATTGTGTTTTAGCACATAGACCTGCCTTAGTTTGTTATCCGTTTATCTTAAAAGAGAGAGAGAAACATACTTTATTTAATCCCAGAGGGGAAATTACATTTGTCACTCCTATACATTCTTTGTCACGCATATACACGTCTTACCACACCATGCACATGCATAGAGGAGAGGGGGAGTGGGGGGGCTGGCGCTGCAAGCTGCCCTGCCCCGACCAGTTTGGGGGTTCAGTGCCTTGCTCAAGGGCACCTCGGCAGTATCTCGGCACCTCTCCAGCTCCACCTCCCTCCGCTTCCCAGCCCAATCCCCTATGGACTGAACTACTGCCGCTCTATATGTATGAGATCAGGAAGACTCTGTATATAGAGAGATGTAAGATTTATGAGAAGCAAGCTAAGTATTACTAAGATAAGGTATAAAGGCTTGCAAAGAAAACACTACTTGGACTAAGACATGTAAGGAATGGACATTAAACTAGTGAGAAATCTGCACTTTTCTCCACTTCTTCTTCACAGCCAGTTCAATTCAGTACAAAGCCTATTGTATCAATCATAACCATTTGTCTAAAATCAGGTGATTTATGTGCTGATGGAGATGAACAGTTTGTACTGTATGGTGCTATAAATAAGCTATAAATATGAATGTTGATGAGCCAATCATCTGTGTCATGTAGAGTGCCCAGACTCTGCTCTCAGTGACTGCCACTCTCATGACTCTCTTTATAATGTGCCATGCCACTGCAGTGAATTGATTTCAGCCTCCCTCATCAGAAAAGGGGCTTCTCATTTGGCATGCTACACAGATGTGTTAAACATAGTATACTTGTTTGTTTTTTCTTGCCCAGTGTGCCCAATACTTGAGCATGCTTGGTAACAGGAACAGAGATGATGGCACCTCCGGGTCAGATGAGGTTTCCATTGTTTACAATGAAGGTATGGCTTGACAGATTGTTTGGGGAAGCCTCCAGAGCTTCAGCCAATCAGATCATTTCTTGCTCTGTGCTGTTCTGAAGAAACCTACCATAGCTTCAATATGGCCTTAAGAATGAAGTAGAATTGTCTCATCCAGGCCTTTATGTATTATTATTATTATTATTATTATTATTATTATTATTATTATTATTATTATTATTATTATTATATAGATAAATATAGTAACAGGATCATTCAAATGTGCATTCTCATTGTCCTCTGGCCATGAAAAGACCTGGACCAAGCGTAGGACCACGAGGAGCTCCATGAACGATTCCAAACCTTTGTACATAACATGCACATGGAAAATCCCAGTAAACATACACACTAAGGAAGTATTGTTAATGGCTGTGAAGTCATAGGATGATTGTTAACACTTATTGGCCTAAAACAGCGTTAAAGGTGTTATAGTAATTTAAATGCAGACTATAAATGCTTTTCCACTCAGATTGTGTTTGTTGGAAGTAATTAGTGCTGCAGCTAACCATTCTTTTTGACATCAATGAATAGAGTAACTAACTAGTTAGTTCACCTAAGTGAAGCTAACGAGCTAGTGCACCGATAACGCAGCACCTTTGTCCCTCTTCATCTCTCGCAGCAAGTTTATTGTTATGGGCCAAAAGTGTTGTGCTGTATAAACGGTCCTCCTGGCATTAAGTAATTATTTCATTACATTCTGAAATGTATGTAGCCTACACGCCGTCCGTCAGTGTTTTGTATTTGTTGAAGTATAATGAAGCTTAATAAAGAAGCTTTATTGTCATTATACAGAGTACAGCGACATTTGTTGCCCAACATCACAGAGAGATGCCAGTAGGCTGCTGTTTAGAGCACCAAGGCTTTCCGGAAGGGTAAAGAGCAAGTTGCAAAAGATTCAACACATACGTTAACATAGTGCACACGGTCACATGCTGGATTTTTTTCATGGACACATGATTGATACAATAATAGGACAGTAAAACATAAACACAAACATCTTGAGATGTACAAAAAAATAATCTTGGTTTAAATAAACATACAATAATAGTATCAGAATGAGTAAATGACATGGAAAATGTAGAAAAATAAAATATAAAGACTGCAGCCAGAAATAGTTGATGTAAAACACAATGATGACATAACACTTGACAGTCTCATCCTGATGTGACAATGGCATCCATTGAAGATGGCATATAGAGGATGAGGATGAGCTCTGCTGTCCCTGTGTCACACTGACACTCAGATATGATATGAAATAAAGTCCAGTGATAACTATGACCACAATAAGAGCAGATAATTACTAAGACAAATTAAAGATTCATGTGACAAACGTGCTTGTCTGTCTTCATTAGGTCCATGGTCACACAGCAGCAGGCACATGACCGTAAGTCAGAGTAACTAAAGCTTGCTCTTGCGTAGCAGCGGACCAGAAAGGTTTCAGAGCAGCCAGAGAGGGGATTACAAAAGAACTGAGCCACTCTTTTTTTGACTGTGATACTCAGTTTCCCCTGCTGACTGTGAGGCCCGTTGTCTGTGTTACATCTGCGGGTCAGTCAGGGCTTCATTTTCCTTTGTGTGCATTTTTTGTGAGGAGATCACACAACTGTACGCCAGCTTGCGTTGTTTTTACCAGAATGCGTCTGACAAGTGAGGAGAAGATAGAGCTGGGACTCAAGAAGCAGGGGACAGTCAACCCTGCATTCGGGGTGAGTCAAGTGACATGTTGAAATTGTTGAACTGTTAAAGTTTGTCTCTTTGAGAGCAGCAGAATCAAAGTAAACTGAAGTTTTATTTATTTTGTATTTCAATAGCAACCTATGGTCATACAGTACAGTGTGTTTGTCTTACATTACAGCAGCTAAATGTAAGCCACTGTGGAATGTGAAATCACCAAAGTGTTTCACAGAGACTCTGTATTTCTGCATGCTTTTTAAATATTGAGTGGTAAACGCAGTGCTGAATGGAGTCGAGACAAATACAAGGTGTAAAACCACAACTGTATAAACTCTGCTGAATAACTTGTGAAAGTTCAGACTGCATGCAGCGTGAAAGTGTACACAGCTGAGTCTGAGCCTGTTGTTTCTCCCTGTTCTAATGAACTGAAGAATTTTTTTTTGAAAAACACAAAACAAAGTGGACAGCAGATGTATCAACATGTCAGGCAGCAGAAACATGTAGACTTGTGTCTATAAATAATGTCAGACATGGAGTAAGTTCATCTCAACTCAATTATGGATAATAAGTGCAACATATTCAGTTGATTTTGATGAGTTTTCTATTTGTTTTCTATGAAAAAAGTTCCATTGATTACATTTCAAACCAATAAAACATGTGATCTAATATACTCTATTAATATATTTTATCTACAACACGTTTAGTGGTGATTTTTACACATTTTTTGTGGTTATAACGTCATGTTTTGCATGTGAGAAGTCCAGGCAGGATCATTGATTCAAACCATGATAACACGGATGCATGACTTTAACAATTTCAGAGATTATTTTTCATTAAAAGGAAAAATGACACCAAAATGGTTGTTTCTTGAGACAGACCACAAGAATATAAAAAAATACACATTTTTTGAAAATCACTAGTGTCATCAGATGCAACAGTAAATGTGTTTTTGGCATTTTCTCCAACGATTGGGACAAAGAGACGTTTTGTCCGTCAGCCTGGGAGGAAGTTAGGTCGTTTTGGTCCATTTAGAGTTTCAGGTATCATGACAGGAAACTCTTTAAAATGGGATCAATTAACTTTTGGTTAGTGAAACACTGTCATGGTACAGTAACTCTGACCCTTGAGTTGTTTTTGACAGTAAGCTTTGGATGTTCTAGTTGAGTTGGATTTGGTGTGCAGCAGGGTTCAGGTTCAACTCAGAAAAGTTCGTCAGACGTTCAAAGACAATAACACAATGTTGCACACCAACGTCACAGAGGCGGTGCTCTCCTGGGGGCCTCTGTAAGCAAACTCCCGTGCCCAGCTCATCCACCCATATCGTCACAGCTGTGAAGCAGGAGGCGCACATGTCAGCACATGACGCTGCTTCACTGATGATTAGACACACTTAACCAATTCACACTGTGCTGCTGAATCAGATCTGATTGTATTTAGTACGTCATGTGGTTATACCTGTTCAATACATGGATATAATTACTGTCTCAGCATTTTCCAGGTGAAACCATGCAGAGTGAACAGGTGGTTGTTTGAAATGCCGACACACACATCTTTTGAAAATTTCATTCTTCTTTATTTCCAGAAAAAAACTCTTCACAATTCAAAAACCACCCCCCACTCATCACCAACCAAATTTTTCCAAATTTTTCTGTCATCATTTCTGTCACTCCAGTCATGTCAAATAAAATACTATAAATACTTCAAAAATTATAAGGACAGCATTGGCTATTCTAAACAAATATAATAACTTATCAAAAAATGGCTGCAACAATTACATTTCTATGTTTTCTATGCTTGTGGTTGTCATTTAGGTGTGACAGCATGTGAGGGCTGAGGGGAAACAGAGTGATCTGGATCTGGAGCCATGCATTTCTCTCTGTAGTCAGACCAAGGAAATTACAATGGAGTGGTCAGGCTTATGAACCCTGAGGCTATGAGATGCCAGTCCTCCTGCTGTTCCAATAAAAAGGAGGTGTGTTTCAGTTGATCTACAGGGATACAAATCTATTTTTATAAAACACTAAAGTTAGTGAAAGATTTGGTATAACTTACCCAGTGTTGGCTACATGTGTCTCTCCTCTCATGTAGCCACTAGATGGGAGCAAAAGGTTGTATAATAGGCAGAGGAAGCTTCAGCGAAGGCTACCTGCTGAGGACTTTGTAACATGAGAGCAAATCAAAGACAGAGAGGAAATGCGATGCAGATGGGTGTGCTATTGCACGGTCTGTCTCAGTCATCTGACTGTGGTGTGAGACAGATGCACACAACAAGGCGTTTGTGTTTGTTTGAAGTGCTGACTGAATGTCAGGCTCATCGTCTGAGACGCAGCAGGTTTCAAAGGCCGCCGCCGCCGCTGCTGTTGGTGAGAAATCAATTGATTGGAGCCTGGATGTTATCTCGGCTGCTGATGCTCTTAATATGTACAGCAGGGATAGAACAGGCTTGACCCTGTCATTTTTTTATGTATAGGATATAGTGCACAGAAAAAAAGAGATGAAAGCTCTGTGGAAAACAAAAGCAGCACTGAAAGTCATCAAGCTAAAGTCAGTGAGTGTCTGTGAAAAAATGGCCATTCTCTCATATTATATATACATTTCAAAAGGAAAA
>JAVQJX010074656.1:0-31982 GCA_036025115.1 Ambassis agassizii
TTTATATCCTCCATGTTTTAATATGATTCAGATGCAGAAAAGCTTTTAGTGACATCTGGCACAATAAATCCTGCTTTCTGTTCTATGTAAAAAAAAATTAAAGAAATAATGTGGTGAAAAAAAACAATAAATTATTATTTTACATTAGAATTCTATGATGAACTTTTTGTTTGAAAAAAACATGAGTAGTTGGAAGAGACTCCAACACAATGTTTCATTTTCATTGTGGGAACTATAAACAGTGAGCAGGCCTGAGAGGCTGAACCGTTCACAGCAGCAGAGTATTAAATATTTTAGCCCCATAAAAACTGAATTCGATGTCATGGTGTCTCTATCCATCTGTCCATCTGTCCATCTGCAGCACATAAGCATGGCTAATAAAGCTTTGAGTGTGGAGGACTTATGCTAGTAAGTGATAGAGACTAGTAGTAGTAGTCATCCATAAAGTCACCCATCATCCATCCATCCATTATTCATTCATCCATCATCCATCCATCCATTGCTCTGTCCATCATCCATCCATCCATCCATCCATCCATCCATCCATCCATCCATCCATCCATCCATCCATCCATCCATCCATCATTCATCCATCCTTCTGGTTGTCTGTCCATCATCCATCCGTCCATTATTCATTCATTCATTCATCCATCATCCATCCATCCATCATTCATTCATTCATCCATCATCCATCGCTCTGCCCATCATCCATCCATTCATCCATCATTCATTCATCCATCCCTCATCCATCCATCCATCTGGTTGTCCGTCCGTCATCCATCCGTCCATTCATCCATCATCCATCCATCCATCATTCATCCATCCTTCTGGTTGTCTGTCCATCATCCATCGCTCTGCCCATCATCCATCCATTCATCCCTCATCCATCCATCCATCCATCCATCCATCCATCCATCCATCCATCCATCTGGTTGTCCATCTGTCATCCATCCATCCATTCATCATTCATCCATCCATCCATCCTTCATTCCATCCGTCCATTCATCGTCATCCATCCATTCATCCATCCATCATTCATCCATCCATCCATCCATCCTTCATTCCATCCGTCCATTCATCGTCATCCATCCATTCATCCATCATTCATCCATCCATCCATCCATCCATCCTTCATTCCGTCCGTCCATTCATCCATCATTCATTCATTCATTAATCCATCCCGCCCCCAGAGACAATAAAATGGTAAATGTATATTTTTTGTTCTGAAATATATATCTTCTTTTAATCCCCGTCCCACTGTCTGGCCTGCAGGACTTTGATCTGAGGCCACTTCAGCAGAACGGCGGCTCTTTGCTCTGATTCAAAACTAATGCAGGCCTGTGACGCTGGACATTCACATACTAACGTGGTGGGAGGGGAGGGAGGGCAGCAACAACAGTCTCTTTCAGGGGCATTTCAGCACGGATTACAGCGGCTGACTGCTCCTAACGTTTGAACAATGTGACCACAAGGCCCTTTATGATTTGTAGTAGATTTGCTGGATTCGGCAGATCTAATATAAATCATTAAATCACCTTATAGAAACGGAGGGAGAGGGATTAAAACTGCAGGAGAGCCAGGCGGATAAGTTCATTAATTAATGTTAATTTACAGGTTTCTGTGCGGTAAAGACTTTCAATGGACGTCAATGTACAGAGTTACTCAGAGCATGAAGGATTAATGATGGAAAGAGTCATGAGATGTGTTTACTGTTGGCCCGTCGAGTCACTTTCCTGTTGCCTCTGGCTTATTTGTGAGTGGTGTGATTAAGTGATCTATTAATCTACCTCTGTGTGTGTCTGAATATGTGCAGTGAGTTATATGTGATGATGATGAGTATAGCTGCTTCATCCCGGACTTGTTTAAAGCCCGAGCTCAGCCGTCTCTCAGACTCTTCCAGGGGAAAGTACAAAGCCTTACCTGGTGGTCTGTACACATAGCTGGATGATCTGCCCAAAACAGCCTGGATGGTGGTGTGGCAGAGACACACCTGCTTTGTCAACAACATCTTCCTCACTACTGCGGCCAACTGAAAATCCATCCTGTATAATTGCAAAGACTGTAAAGCACCATAAGTTTGAAGTAGAGAATACTGAATGTTTAATCTGAATACATAAAGGAAAGAAGAGCGAGTTTGATCCAGGTGTGGAGATCTTTCATTTCCTGCTTGACAAGTGAAGTTATGAAAATACAGGATTAGTGTCTAACTATTGATTTATTGAGGGAAATAAAAGCAATAAATGATCAAAGATAAAAAGTTTATATTAGCCAATACAGACACATAGATCTACACTCTATTCAATATATAATCTTTAGTTGAATTTTGTTGTTTTGCAGCTTTCTCAACAACCAGATGCCTGAGATCTGATTTTTCATCACTTTGGTTACATGTTAAACTAATAAATGTTTTATTAAATTTTATCTTTTTGAAAAAACAGCCATAATAATGAACCTTTTGCTCCTTAAAACACAGATCGGCTACACAAAAGGATCATTGTTGAGTCTTTAATTTAAGCATATTGAATTTCTCCTACTGAAGGCGGCCATGTTGATGGTTGTTTTGTGAGGTGGCACAATATTCTACAAAACCTATTTTAACGCCAGTTTGCTCTTCAAACAAACTAAGTAGTGTCTTCTTCTTTATTGTAAAAATCTTCCTCACCTGTGTTTTGTGTGGCCGCCTCTCCACCTGGATGTTAGAATGACCCCCGCTCTGTCACCTCTGACCTCTCCGGTGAGCCCCCTTGTGTTGTCCCCCTCTTGCTGTTCACCTGATGTTTAGATAGACTACCTGCTTTCTCAAAACACACATGTGGGGGGTGAGACATGACAGGGCAGGTCACCAGAGACAGAGCAAAAACAAAGAGTCAGATTTCACCTCTATCAATCAAACATCTTAGAGGCACAATCAGACGACAGGAATCCCAACAGCTTCAAAGGGAAATGTGTGTGTGTGTGTGTGAGGGATTCTTCCTCATGCTGTAGAGCAACAGTTTGTGGATATTTTGCAGAACTGTTTACCAATGTGGAATTAATGCAGAAAATTAATCCTTTGTTTTTGCAAAGTAATACTTAGAGGCTGCAGAACAAGCACAGGCTCGATCCCGTACATTCCCAAACATAAATTATAGCATGACAAATGAATTCACTTAGTGTGTGTGTGTGTGTGTGTGTGTGTTGCCATGTCTGGACTGAAAGATAAATGGGCATTGTTCTCTCTGTGTGAGCTTGATCTCTTATTCAGCTTACTAATTTTCAGAGGTGTTGGTTTTCCACATTTTTCCAGACTACATATTCAGCTGATTTGTAAATCAGCTTATGAAGGTGTTTTTGTGTGTAAACCTATGCAGGATTGTGCAATAATCCCTCCATCATTGTTGTTTTTTTTTTTTTTGCTTCAGGTGGTCTACTTTTCTTTGTTAATTGTTTACTGATATCCTCCCTCGCCTCCGTCTCCCTCACACATCCTCCCACCACCACCCGCCTCGCCTGGGCCGTGCACCTGTCTGGTGCAGGCAGCTGTGGGTGGGTGGGTCTTGGCTGTCAGTGGAACATTCCAGAGGAGAAGTCACCCTGTTAATCCCTTGGGTTTAGGCCCGACAGCTCCCCCACCACCTCCTCCTCTCCTTCTCTTCTCCCTCACTACCTCCAGTACCCCCTCACTGCCTCCATCTTTCTCTGTTTTCCACTCTCCACCCTGGTCAGGCTCAGATGGGATACTGCTATGTCAAAGGTGGACACTGTGAGAATGAGATTAAAGGACGAGTACCCCCCACATGCACACCCACCCTCCTGCTCCCAAACCAGGAGGTTTTAATCCTCCCAAATATTCAAGAATGAAAGCAAATATTATGTGCATGGCAGAGAAAAGTGTTCTTATGTGTCTCCTCTCCTGGTGCCATTCACACATAGATAACTCTTGTCTGCTTGAAATTTCACTCCTCTAATTGCCCCATATCACTCTCTCAGTATCACAGTTTTTTTTGTCTTTCCTCTCTCTTTCTGTGTCTATCAAACAAGAGCCTCTTTATCACTCGGGGAAAATTCTGATGTCAGGCCAGATCCTGAACTTGGCAGCCACCCCCGTTCAGCTGGAACACATAAATGAGAAAAGCTGCACAATTCACCCTACAAGCGCAGAGGATGACGTTCCCCCGACACTGCAGACACTCTATCTGAGGCAGAACATTTTATCTCGCTCGGATGGCTGTTTGGCAGAGACGGCTGATGCCGTATGTGTCCGTGCATCGCTCCGGACAAACAGCAGCAGTTGTATATTTGATGCATTGATGAGGATAATAGCAGCTGGATGGGGTTGTGCAGATGGGGCACTCACAGCTCTCCTGATCTATGTTGAAAGCTGTGTACTTTTTGAGATGTTGATGAAAATATCATCGTCCATGTGAGTGATAAATATGACAGGAACAGTTGGAATCATAGCTTTGTATAAGCTGGAGCAGATGAAAACAGCTTTTGTGTGAAGGTAACAAAATTTGTTGTCTCATCTTGGCTGGATTGACGAGTGATCTCAACACCATGACAGTCATATATCTGGGCCCGTTAAACAGATGAGACAGAAACCAGATAACATCTGGAAGAGCTGCAGCCTGTGGGGACAAACCTGCAGTTCCACAAATGGCCAATAGAGGCTGACTCCATAGGTAATCCACATAAACATGGATCCCACCTGGTGTGTTTGTGCTTCAATCCTGGAAGCACACATCCTGAAAATACGCTATCATACAGGAAGTTAGGGAGGAAGAGGAGGATAAATCCACCAACCCTCCCTGCACACATACACTGGATTATAATGAAGCCAATACCACAACCAAACATTCATAATTGCCCACTGTATTGACTTAATTAAGGACCTAATTGCATTGGAATAAGCTTACTTATATTGCCTCCACCTCTTGCCCATATTTGGCCAAAACAGCTTTACTGTGCTTTTGTATGGTGTTTTGTTTTAATAAAAATTGGTGCATACACTCATTTTTAGGGTTTAAAACCAATGTTTTCCTATCTAACATATAGCAAGCTAGAAAAAAAACCCTTTTAATGCTCGAGGTCACCATAACAAATGAAATCATTTTGAGGGGAGATAAAGTTTATGAAAAGGCGCCTTGTGTGAGTGCACCCAGTCTCTCCATAACATGGGCTTGTTTTTCTTTTGCACCCCGTCCATTAAAAAGTCACACCTCCTCTCATTTCTTTGAGTGTAATGTCTAACTGTGTCCTGCGGCGCTGACTGGACTGCTGGGCCACACCAGGGGAAGCAGTAAGAGCGAGGGTCCCAGGGTGCAGGCTGTCCTGGTGCTATTTACCCACAGACCAGAACCCCTCCGAAGGCCAGGGGGAAGTCGCGGCTGTGCCAGAGGCTATTAAAGCCCTGATGGCTTCTGACAGTAATTTCTTCATGAGTCCACAGCCCGCGGGGGCCTGCCAGCGGTGAGATCGGGTGCCTCCTCTTGCCCATTAAAGCACACAAACTGTGCCCACAAATTTCACTCAATAGTATCTCTGTGCTCTGCGAGTGTGTTTGTGCAAATGTGAGTGAGAGACGTGAGGAAACAGGGACTAAGGAGCAGGCGGCCAATCGTGAGAAGGTCCTGGTAACTCGGGCCAAAATGTTTGGATGCTTTTCTTCAGCTGCTCCATCAGTTCAGGCAAGAATCCAAACCATCAGGGGAACATATTCAGGAAAACCAATGCTTTGACATCCAGCCAAATCATAAAAGGTGTTTACGTTCATCTCAGCCCAGGGGAGTCAAAATCACACATGACAAGGCTGCAGCATTGTTGTTGTTGGGGTGGGTGGAGAGGGGGTGGGCTGTGGATTCAGCTGCACGTTGATGAGTTTGTTGGATGCGCTGCTACACCTGTGAGCGGCGTGGCATCTTTAACAGATTACATGGCTGTTTGGGAAAAGCAAATGTTGTTGTAGGCACACAAAACCACAACTTCAGATGGAGTTACAGCAGGAACAGCGGGTGGAGACGAAGGATTTTACTGAACGATAAAAACCAAACTGAGAGTTTAGAATCAGAAAAAAATGACACAGTGAGATATTTAGGCAGTATGATGACAATGCTTAATAAGCAAGCTAAGCTTAGCCTGATAGCTTAGCCACACAACATGCAAATCTGGCCTATTAAACTGACATTAATAAGTAATTTAAGAAAATCTCACATATATGTCCTCTATAAGTGCTTTGCGTTGTTTTTTTGGGGTATGTGTCTTCACATATCTGCTGCTTTAGGACTGTTGTTGCAGATATAGATGGGGAAGGTGCTTAAAAAGGCCATAGGTTATCCATGGCTAATCCACCGTCAGTCATAATCTCCCCTCTGTGTTCCCCCCGGAGTGTTACAACCAAACCATTGGGCTGGATTATATCACATAAAGGAGACTGATGTGTTAATCATAAATTAGAAGCTAAGCCTGAGCGAGCGGGTCAGTCTGAGGTCAGACACTCACAGCCCAATGGAGGACGTTATGTGTGAAAAGCTGCGGTTTAGCGCTTAGCAGCGCCAACATAATCAGGCAGGAACAATGTACAGTAGTGTAATGTGTGCAGGGCCTCAACAAAGGCTCGATTCAAACATGTAAGTATGCATATACATGTTCACACATACCTGTTAACGGGCACTCCTGCTACTCACACATTGGCCTATTTATCTGTCCTCAGTCCATGTGGGACGAAGACAGAAATAAGTATCATTCGTTTTTCCAATTCTAACATGCTGCCTCAGGGGAATTGGCAAACTGTCTGTAAATGGGATGATACACGACCTCTGCTATGTATGACTAATACTTGGCTCTTAAACACTGAGTCAACAAGGTGTTTTATTAAAGCACAGCAAGAAACTGACAAACACATTACAAGATTTATACAACGAGGGCGGGAAAAAAAAAACACAAGAACTAATTGGATTAGAGAGAAACAAAAGACGGAAAGAATTCACAGATTAGACAGACCCCAAACGTATAAAAGAGTTCTTTATTTCTAATAAACATGAGTATATATGAACAAGTTTTTATGATGAATCTTTAAGACATTCTTGCAAACAGTAAAAGATGCTTGTTGGGTCAGTACATGAGATGGTAGCAAACTATCCTTAAACCTGTTGTCATCAAAACGAAGGGAAAAAGGGCACAAAATGCAACATCAAACATGAAAACTTGCACACCTTTGAAAAGTACACTTTTTAGACGCACAAAAAGGACACATACATTGTATGTGTTAAATATTTTTTTTTGTTTTGTCAGGACATAAAAAGCTAACTACATCATTCACAGATTCAGCAGTCTGTTTAAATACCTTATTTCTACAAAGTGAATTTACATTTTTTTTAAAGTACAAAGTGCAAATACTATGGTCTCCATTATTGCCGATTGGTGAGGGCAGATTCTCCATATGAGAGAGAGAGAGAGAGAGAGAGAGAGGGGGGAAGTCTCAGTTGTTTGCCGGCTTAGCCTTGCTTCTTCGAGGGATTCTGAGGAGAGGAAATTAAAAATGAGTTCAGCTGGACGTGTGCCCTGACAGCATTTTTACACACATCTCCATCAGAGTATTTTATACTTACTAGTTTACTGGAAGATAAGCCTTCTCCTGGTTTGGCTCCTGTTAGACAAGATGTGAGAAATATACACAAATTATGCTGATGTTATCATTCATTGAAATCACACATAAACAGCATGTTGCTGACCTCAAACATATATAAGTTATTTCTGACTTAACCATCAGCTGACAACTGTGGCTGGTTATTGATCAATAACAGCATCATCAGTTGTATGAAAAAGAGAAAAACCTGTAAAGGCAAATGGTCTCCCTAAACTCCAAGTCAATCCCAATACAGGCAAAGAGGTGGAGGAAGTCGAGAAAGCAGGAAGTTTATGCTGCTAATGTTAGTATCTCCCATTGACATACTATAGGCCTATAGAAGCATAGCTCTGATGAAGGCTAACGCCCAATTCAAACATAAGCGTAGCAACAGCCGCTATGAAACACTTTCATTTTAGTCAATGGGAGTATTCACACTAGACGTGTAGGCCCGCTTCCCAGAAGTGTAGCTCCGCGCTGCCCTGTGAGTAATACGCGCCAGAATAAAAGACTTTCCAGCGGATTTTCAAAATAAAACGCAGTGACGATCTATCCATCTACTTAAAACAGATAGATACTTTATTGATCGAGAGGGAAATTCAAGATCAACATCGCAACAGGGAGAGAAACAACCACAACCATGTATGAGGACAGATTGATTTTGTAAGCAGAGAAACAGCCTTTTATTTGATGTTTTTATATGGACAGTATCAGAAAGGAAAAGACAAGGAGGGACGATTCAACGTGATGTTGGGAATCTCGCAAAAGTGCGGAACACTCGGGCACATTCTGGACAGGCAGAGCTCGGACAAGTACGCTTCTGAAACGTGCCCGGTGTGAACTGAAGTCGAGCGTAATACATGCTAGCCTGTGTGAATCAGGGGTAAGGGTTAAACAGCACTACTCCAGCTGTAGCTACCTGTAATGAAGTTTTTATACCAGGCCGTGAACATGTTTTAACATGGAGATCTATGGCCTGCCCCCAGAGGTTGCAGGGGAAAATGCAGTTGTTTTTGAATGACTGGTCCATGTTTATATTGATGAGGCATTTTTGGATAACATAAATTTGCAGTCTATGTAATGTACTTCTGCACAGGATGAAATGTTATACTACCATGTGGACCGCAGGTGTTTTGGTCTCACGTGTTTGTACATTTATGGGGAAGCTCACTCTTCAGTCGCCACGTTTTTGAGCTATTATTAGACAATTGCAGCACCCATCATTATGCAGGTCTAACAGTACACCTGTGTACATTCAGACACGAGGCTGCGTCACCCAGCATACCGTCTTCCTTGTTCACTCCGAGGCAGCCCATCAGTTCCTGCAGGGACAGCGCCTTGTCGTTGCTGATGTCGCAGTACTCCACAAACTTCTTCACACACTTCTTTGGCTTGGATTTCTTGCGCAGGAAGCGTTTGAAAGGTTTGATCTCCTTCTTTCCGATGTCCCCACTGGAGTTTTTGTCCAGCTGGCTGAAGTACCAGTGGACGACCCTCTCCTCCAGGGTGTGACTGGGATCGGGCTCGGCCACCCTAAAAGATCAGACACAAATTCATCAGTCTGCCAGCTAGAAAGTGATGCTTTTGAAGTCTGGAATCAAACAGCAATTGTTCGTTTGGTGAGTGTCTGAACCCCTGATGAGTATAAGTACCCTGTAAGATGAACACAACCACTTTTAAATGTCATACCTTCCGGCGGATGCTGGATCTGTGACAGCGTGCACCATGTCTGTCGACAGTGCATCAAGAACACTTGTCAGGAACTCTGTTTTCTTTGCCCCAGGACAACCTGGAAAAAAAGAACCACAGACACCTGAATGAGTGTGTGAGTGATGCGGTTCATATGAATGCAAGTGCACCCATGTGTCAGCAAACAAAGCAAAACTATCCTGCGGTTTAAAGCATTACAGCGATGTGGAATGCCGCCATCATAGGTGGCCTAATAAATGTTTGGGGAGGGACGTCATGTAACAGGCCGGCGTAGTTTTAACGTGAACAGCACATAAAAACAGCAGAGGAGAAAATAAAGCTACGACTCTCACAGTTGTGTTTTACTCTCCCATAAAGTATCAGACCTCCCCTCATCTGGAGGAGGAATAGGGTACCTGCCAATCATCCCGGAGGCCCCTGAGTGGTTTTTGACAGCTGTAGACAGAGGATGAGTATTGTATGTATGGACAGGGGACAAAATACTGTGCTCAGAGACACGTTGTTAGGTTGTCTGAGTTACAGGTTGGGTTTCTATTTGAGGGAGCTGCGAGTTAAAATCCATCAATAACAACACACAGTGAAGCAGCAGAGTGACAGGAAAATTTCAAATGAGTGCCGACGGTGGAGGAATGACCCTAATGACAGTGATTGTCTGTCAGGCTGTTAGTTTTAAGAGTGAGGAGACCAGGGTCGCTCTGGAAGAGCTGAAGGCTACGGAGGCCCGTGAGATTCCTGGATTCCACTCCCAGCTCTTCTTTTCCTTCTCACAGTCCGGCTTCCATATGCTCAGAAGAAATTCTCCAGTTTGCTGCTCTTTTTATGGCCCAGGCCTGCGGGGCCAGATTCTCCTCTGCTGGAGATAATAGCATGCTTTGCGCTTCTCTAACAGGTGGCGACCAGCATTGACTCCGCTCCACCTTTTTTTTTTCTTTTTTTTTCGGTCGACTTTAGCAGCCTGTGCTGAGCTGAAGGTTGAAACATTCGCATGTCCAAACTGTTCAGCAGTCTCCTTTACATGCTTAACAGACTTGCACTTAAGTTTTAGTAGGTCCTCCCTGGCCTGAGCCCAGTAAAACATTGGACCCACCTGTTAATAGCCAAACTGGTGCCTCGTGGAGCCTCTTGTGGTAAATTAGTCTAGACAGTCACACAATTGCACCCTCAGAAGGTAAAGTGTTTTTATCTGGCTTCTGACTGAGGAGAGATTTGTGGGTTGCAGTTGGACTTGTTTAAGGCTCAGTGTTTTTCATGGAGAGAGCCCGTCCTCTCCGTAATGCCGCAGGAATCTGAGCGTGCCTGCAGTCCATTCAAATGGGAAGCCATCAGGTAATGCTCCAGTCCCTTCCTCTTGGCTGCAACTTTTTTTTTGTGGGGGCGGGACAGATCAGCTTCTGTCTGTCTGGACACTGTTTAGCTAAGGACGCAAATGTGCCTGCTGTCATTCAAGGGAAATTGAGTCTGGCCGTTTTTCCGTTCAGTTTGGGCCTGCTGCAGTAAATGGCTGCTGTCTTATTCCATAATGAGTATAATTCTGTAATGCCAGTGTTTGACAGATGCAGGAAGGCCTTGTATGATTTCATTTTTTTCTTGTTGAAAAGCTAAGAGCTGCAGCACTATTCATAGCCGTCCATATATCTGTAAAAAAAAAAATTGGCCAGTAAATGCATGTTTACATGTGTGTGCCTGTGTGTTACTGTCAATAAGCAGCAGTGTTTTTCTATGGAGCCACATGGGGCAGAGTCCTGTCAGCACTCACAGCCGCAGCTCCCAATGCCGGCTCCAATGCTATCCCATGATCCCGCTCTGGGGAGAGAGCTGGCCAAATCCTCAGCTCTCCTTTTTCCTGCTCCTTTCTCGCATCTCGCCCCATAAACCTCTCAACACCAGCGCGTCAGCGGCGAATAGACTGCAGCAATGTGAAGGAAACGTTTATAATTACCCCTGCTTCATACAGTAACAGGGTTTACAGCTGTTGACGCAATAGCTCTTAAAGAAAACAAGATGCTGCTGTGTCTTGTAATAGGACACTGATGCATGTTCATCTGTGACTGCATGCCTCAACAAATGTATTGTTTTCTCTCCTCCACAGCGTGTTTAGGAGGTGTTCAGTTGGGCTTGAAGTCTTTCTGCCTGTTTTCCATTCCTATTGCCACCTCATACTTTCTGCTGACACTTAATTATCCCTGCTCAATATCCTCAGAATAATACACAGCAGCAGCAGAGACACTGGACAGCAAAGATGAGTCCATTGGTCAAACAAGTATTTATCTGTGGCTGTCTGCGCCTCTGTTTTATATAAACTGTATAAGGGTCCCTGATGCTTGAGCAGAGACAGAGTGCTGCTCTGCTGCTAAACGCAGCACCTGCGAGCAGAGAGCACAGCTCTGGCCTGGCACACAGTTACATAAACAGTTGTGGATGGGACTGGAACAGTGGTGGCTCTGTTCATATGCTGCTGGATTATTAACATGTTTACCAAACCACCAAAAAAAACAGCAATTTTGCCAAGCAGCACTCAGTTTTAAACTGTGATTTGGTTGTAAGCAGCAGCTGAAAGTTATAACTCTGCTTCACCTATCATTGATTTTTACGGTATGGACAAGGCTTACAGTTATATGATGATAAAATAATAAAGCTGAATGTACCATCCTGTGAATTGTGTAAAGCAGAATAAGTGAGAAATCAGACTGCAAATATGTGAACATATAAACGCATCTTTAATATCTTTGGAGTAAACTGGATTCAGCCTTCTTAACCACAGCAGCCACCTCAAATTAAATGGTGAAAAGACATAGCTTATAATCGCTCTTTTTTTCTGATCTGACACCCCAGCAAGACAGCCAGACAACAGAGAGTGTAAAGTATTTCGGTTTATGATCAGAATGAGCAGGAATAATTTGGGAATAACTTCAGCAACCAACATCGATCTTTAGCAGATCACTGCTGTGTCAAAACGATGATTCAACCACCCTGACCCCATCCAGCACATGCTTTGTTCTATTTGTGAATACTGTTTAAATAAAATAAGCAAATGTCCACTTAACACAACAAACTGTCTCACCTTTAGGTAAGCCCACAACCCCCCCCCCCCCCTCCAATTACTTATCCCCTCTGTTATCTTAGTATCACTGCTTGTCTCTGGCATCCTATTATCCATTATCTCTCCCTCACCTCCCTGCCGTTTCATCCCACCTTCCTCCATCTCCCATGTCCGTTGAAGATTAATCCTCCCTCCAATCCATCTCTGTCTCCTTGCTTATTGACCAGTGAAGGGCAGTATCTGGCAATCCTCAACTCTTTATCAGGCATTTCCTTGACCAACAGGGCAACACTCACACTGTTATCACAACCTTGGAAGCGCGGCAGCAGCTGGAGGCCGACTTTACCATGTGGTCTTAACAAAGAGGAAAAACAGAGTCCGGTCTTCACAGACCTACCTTGGAGATGTCTGCTTCTATAATGGTCCTTTGGTTTAGTTGGGTGGGCCCTGGCGTTGCCGTCACATTTTGGCTGCTCGTACCTGTGACAGAAAATACACCATGTGGAAAATTGTCAATTCAATCAAGGTGAAACGGGTGAAAGGGGTTGTTTATATCAGTAAAAATGTCCTCTCTGTAAAAGTAGAGAGGAATCGCATGTTTTCAAATTACCCCCAAACACTTAAATCTTTGGGATTCAAATAATTGTTCTGTGGCAAACCAGGGGCTCTGAAACGCATCCAAAAAAGAGGGGAGAGGGGAGGGAGCCGGTATGAGGACAGAAACAGGGAGGGAGGGTGAGAAAGAGAGGGAGATAGAAGAAGAGAGGCAGACAGGGAGCGTGGGACACAAGGAAGCTTTCACAGCCTCCCTTGGAGAGACGGCAGAGCCCCGATCGCTGCTGTGCGACTGGGCCAAAAGCTGGCCTGGGACAGGGAAGAAAATCCACGCTTCCATATGTGTGCTAATGTGCTGTCTGGCACTCTGCCTGGAGCCCTGTTAATCTGATACCAACCATGCTGCTCGGTAAGAGTGTACCAGTGTCCTGCTCTGCCAGCCTGACTGACCGCTGACCTGCTGCTCACCAGACCACCGAGTCGCTCTGTGCCATCCGCGGTGTTGATGTCTGTTCACATGCTTGTGTCAGATGTGCATTTTCACAAGTCTCAAGTAGAGGAGATGTTTTTACTGTCTGAAAAGTTGGCTTATTTCTTTTTTTCAGAGTTTGAATGACCTGTGGGAATACAAAGCTCAATATAACTCTAAAAAATGTGGAGCAGGCTCGTTCATTGGGACAGACTCTTCATCGTCTGGTGGCTAATGATCACTCACCGGCTTTGTTCAACAACTTGCTGGTTTATTGGCCACATGGAACACAGCAAGAAATTCCAGCAATATTTGTGAATCACTGTGAGTGAATCCTAAAAATAACCACAGCTATTACCCACCTGGTGGAGGTCCCCGGTATGGGCCGCCCGGTATCCACCAGCACACACCAGCAGTAGCCGGTGGAGGGGTGGCACTGGACTGGCTTGTAGAGTCCACCTTGTGCGCAGTCTGGTACGAACACGGCGTCATTCTTGTGCTGCCTCGCCTCTTCCAGAGCAGACTGCTGCTCCTGGTCACATGACGAGTCTGGAAGGAGAGGTCAAAGTAAGGAATCAGCAAAGGTGTCACACACAACACAAAGCCAATAACGTCGCTCTGGAGGTCTGCACTGTGTGACAAATACAGGCTGCAGGGAGTGTTTGAGGCAGGTCAGAACACTGTATTTACACAAAATGCATGCAGCTGCTCTGCTAATCAATTCTACAAATCCTTGAGGTGGATGGTGGAGGAAAAGTGCTTGGAGATGGTGTGTGTAGACGACTATATCAGCCCCCCCATGGCACTGTTTACGGACATTAACAGGCTAATGACTGAGAAGAGCTCCCTATGCCCCAAGTTAAGTAAATATTTAGACACTCAACTGGCCTATGTGGATGTGTGTGACTGAGAGAAGACAAAAGGTAGAACTGTGTTCACACACTACAGTAAATGATGACGATGCTTTCTGATTCTTTCTTGTATCGAGAGTGAGGCAGTTGTTTTAAAAGGGATTCTGCAGAGTCTCAGCAGGGTCTAATCAGGCTTGTTTTTTCTGCCGTAAAATTCTCCAACAGAGATTTGAGCATTAATCTCAGGAATGGACGACGAGGGCTTTCATCGTCAATCTCTGCCTCTCTCCAGCACTCGCCTCAAGGCTCGGAAGCTACAGCAGGATTATGGATATCCCTTTTCTTCGTTTATTTTCATTAGAGATCTGTACCCACACAAAAGAGACCAAATGAAATGCCTCCCCGCTCTCTCTCCGCTCCAGCTCTTCCCTATGGGCTCTCTTTGTTGAAGGCGGGTGTGTTTTTTTTTCACCCCAATACCCCAAAGAGCACATGGTAATCAAAACCATCAATGCTGCCTGCATTTCTCAGGGTTTTTATTGGTTGTAAATTATTATAATGGGATTCGCACGCAAACGCACACATGCTCAGAGTGTTCTCATCTCTACGCTGTTTAAAAAGTAGCATTATTTTACACAGAAGGCATTTCCCTCCAAAAACAGGCAGCTGATAAAAATGATAAACATGCATGTGTGTAAAACAAAAAAATATTGGGAGAATATGAGATCCTGTGTTTGTGCCATGTGCTCATAATTACAGATATGCAGCAACGTGAAGAACCACAGAGAAGCAGACCCTCAAAGCCTGACACACTCCAACACCAAGATGTATTGGTTTCACAACCCACCATCTGTCCTCAAAAGACAGGAACAGCCTCAAACCATGATTGCTCACACAAGCAGGAAAAAAAAAACACAGAGCTTGCTTTCAGTTGAAATTTGCAAACACCCGATCGCCACCATTAAAGAAACTCACATGGTGCTCTGGTTCTATTGATCGGCCTGCGAATCTGATCCGTCACCAGAGAGGGGGACGGCGAGATGATGTCTGAAAGAAACCACCAACACAGCTTTATTAGTTTCAATGGAAAACACACTCGGTAGATCAGCTGCAGCCAAACCTGGTGCTTCCAAAACTCACAGCCTGTAAATCGCACATCAAGGTTATCGTGTCTCAAACTGCTGGACTGGATGTGGCGAGTTAACAGTGTATAACAGCTGTGAGGAGAGATACTGTGGCACGGCTGACTGAAATGTATTTCTATGACTCAAATGATCACATTAGCACAAAATTACATGACTTTAAAACACAACATAAACGATACTCAAATCAACTGGTGTATATGGAGTCATGTTCTCTGCAGGAAAAGGTACAATTTTACTAAAAATGACTTTTAGATGGTTGTGACTAATAACAGTGGCAGACTGCAAATGCTCTCATGCTCATAGTATCCGCAGTTAATCGAGCCAGACACGTGGTGGAGCGATGGACACAGAAACGTCCCACTAATCACTCCTTTTAACTTTTTGTGGTGACGTCTAAATCTCTCTGGACTTCATTAAAAAGCCAACAAAAGCCTGCAGCATCCAGATACTGGATTAAAGCAACAGGCACACAGCGCTTTGTGCAGCTTTTCAGGCCACCTGTAAGAGCTCTGAACCTTCACAAAAAGGTGTAAAAGAAACTATTCAATTCTTTTTCCATTTATACTCTTTACTAAATAGTCTGGATGGAGTCTCATCATCCAAGTCGTCAAATTGTGAGTCTTGGTCAGGGCTCCCTAGGTTTTTATAGTTGCACTTCTTCATCGCTCTCCAACTCCAGTGTCCCCATATCCTAGCAACCACGTCAAATCATTACCCACAATGCATCATACCCTCTACAATGCTTTGAGAAATTCATTCATTCATTCATGATGCTGAAAGGTTACCATAGGTACCATATCAACGCTATGGAGCCCTGACCAGCCATCACATTATATATTCTTGCTAACACTGCTCCCTCTTTATCTCTTATTGCGTTGTGGAGGAGACATTTGCATACTTTACTGACAGTGAAAATAGCTCTATAACAATATAAAATACACTTCCTACTTATCTTTTGTGAGCTGACATAGGCCTGATCACAAAAATGTGCTTCAACATAAAAAAAGTCACCTTGTGCTCTTTTGTTTTATATCCAATATTTATGCCTGATCATTATAAAACATGTTTTACTATCACAGTTTCCTCAGTGACCTTTCTCGTAGCATCGCCCTGTAACTGTGCAGACTCCTCTTTCCCTTTTAAGGATGTTTTTGGAAACACGCTTTGAGTCAGTCAGCGATGTCTCAATAAACACAGGCAAAGTATCAAACATTTTTCACTCTCACAGAACGATGAGGAAGAGCTCACCTTCGCCATCTGTAGGAGGCTGCGGATCCACCACGATGACGGCGTCATCTGCATTTAGAATGGAGAATATTTGCAAGGAGACTACAATTACGAGAGTAAGCTAGATTAGAGAACACTGGACTGAGTGAGATTTGCACGTTGCCCGGTCAAGAAGGATAAAGACAGGAGTAGAGGTGAGGTGATGAGAGTGTGTGTGTGCTGAAAACTGAAAGAGGTGAGTTATTTTAAGTGGAAAACAGAAGTACAGTGGTCACAGATATTGCAGTATTCCCATGGGTTCACTTCATGCAACAGGGGAGATTATTATGCTATAGAGGACAGATTGAGGTCAGTTATTATAAAGGAAGAGAGAATTAGGAGCGGTGGTCCCTGCTGCTCTCCTCCATCCTTTCATTGCCTGCATTTGGGTTATGAGAGAAGTGTGTGAAGGTGGGAGAGATATAAGAGTGTGGAAGACACAGTAGCCAAGTCTGAGATGAACTGATTTACAGTGGGAGGATTGAGTATGTTTGTTTGGTCTCTGTTTGTTTGATTTGCGGCAGGAGAGAGACAGGGATGGAGGTTTCTGAAGCGCTTAGGGTGAAACCACGGCCGTAGGTGTGGTTAACCTCAGATGGGGGTCACTCCTTCTGCTCAAAGCAAAGCTCCGTTAATGTGTGAGTCAGTGGACCTCTCCACAAACAGGGATTCAGCTTATACATCCTTCCTTAAACAAATGAATTTCCATTGCACAATCAGAAGTTTAAATGCGAGTGGTGTGTGCCAGCCATTCATCTTCTTGGGCACGTTTACTGGATGAAAATACATTAGAGTCAGTGTGAGCGACGGAGGCAGACATGTCATTACTCTGCTCACTTCACGAATGGAAATGCCATTTAAAAATGTGTATTTATGATTCGGATTTACGATAAACCACTAATGACCTATCTTTACTTTGTGGCCTTTTACATGACTGTAACACCTCTTTTAGCATCTGCCAGGAAACCCCCGTGCTATTTGTGGTCGTACAGCATTAGTTTTACTGCTGTTTGTCAGTCGTCAGCTGCATATGACTCCAGCATGTGAATGAGTTTGTCAAGTTGAGCAGCAGAAATGATTTTTTTTTTTACATATATTCTGATAATAAAAGTACAGAAAACGGCCACTGCTGAATGTTTAGGAACTGATGGGTCTTCTGCCGAATCAAAATATTGATGCAATCACTGCTATTTTCAGTGCTGGCACACCACAGACCTACAGTTTATTCTGCTTTTCACCACCCTGTTTATCCAACCAGTTCAGATTGAACCACAACCCACCCCTCCACCTCCCTCCCTCCCTCCTTCCCTCTCCCACCATCGTCCCTCATACTCTCTGAAATCTTACATTCCCACTTGATCTATGTGTAATGAGTTGGCCGGACTCAGACAGACACTATACCCAAGACTGTTTACAGAGAGAGACAGGCGCAGACATTAATGTCACACTGACAGGAATAACCCATGTGAATATATGTGCACACATAATTAAACAATCGCATAAGGAATCGATCTGAATCAACCCAAATTACACTCCATGTCAGGTTTCAAATCACATAACTTAAACAAATGGTCTCATAAAGGACCAAAGATACACAGTTTCTGCAGTCGGAGGGAAACTTCTCTATCTGGAGGAGAGAAAGTAAAGTGTGAACATTTCTTATCGAACTGTGAATGAAAACAAAAAAGGTTAAAGAAGTTCCTCGATTGTGCCTGTAAAGACAACACTGCTTCTATATCAGGATCTTCAATTGACAAAATATGAGAGGCAAGCCTTTACAGGAGATAAATACACAGGATAAACATGAAAGCAAACATGCACTGAAAAGGAGTCATCATGCTTGTTTTTAAAGTCTCACCTTCTTTACCTGGTTCTCTGGGGGTCTGTCTCTCCTGTTTTGAACCTGAAAGGTGATTAATTACAAACTCAGTTTTACGTGTGACAGAAATCACAATTGTTTTAGAATTATTAACGAATTTTCTCAGACTGTGAAGTAGCCTAAAGACGGCAGCATTTTATAAGGTATTTGTAACGTCTCATATCACTGACACTCAGCAGGTTGATAGACATTTTATGAAATATTTAGATTTTATATACACAGCTGTGAGCTGGCAACGGGAATACAAATGCTGCTGCTGGCTCTCTCTATGGGGAGCAGCAACCTCCAAGGCAGCCCCACCGAGGCGCACAGGGAGGACATGTGGCATTGGTTATTTGACTGTTTGGCAGACGCGATCCTCATTCCTTACTGTTAAACTCTGTTGCTCAACTCTACAGTGCGGATTTTCTACCAGGCTTATTTACACCGCAGCTTTGTGCCTTGAGCAACGCTCAGTCCTCGGGTGGCCTTCAAACACTGTGGCCGTCAGTCCAGTCACTTTCCCACAGGACATAACAATACACCCCCCACAAACATGGAATGCCACGCTTTGCTGCGTTAAGCTCCATTTGTCAACATTGCTACACAAACTGAATGTTATACATTACAGTACCCAAACGATGAACTACAAACACAATATATTCTGAAGATGATATATTACCGAGAGTCAGCAATTAAAAGATTTTGGGGTTTTACCCACCCTGGCATCGAGGTTTTTTATTGGCCACTGCTGAGCCACTGATGGGCCGACCATTCGGTGTGACACACCAGCAGTATCCAGTGTAACTGTGGCACTGAACCTGCAATCAAAACAGCATGAGGGAAGTTTAAAAACCCCAGGAGGTAAGATGATGCTTGCAAAATGTGGGGCTGGAAGACCTCCTTTAGTCAAGAATTTGTGTATAGTCTTTTGTTACCTCGTTGTATGTGCCATCAGGGTTGCAGACAGGCACAAAGACCTGCGGGTAGAGTTTCTTGGCATGTTGCTCAGTGTACTTCTTCTCTGCTACACATCTGGATGTATCTGAGGAGCACCACAAATCACCAGAATCACTACACATCACAGAGACCCATGATTCAACCCACAACTCAACTATTTTCTTATGGTGCACAGCTCCGAAACCGACATACTTAAAAGTCAGAGGAAGACATTGAATTGTACAAATGATAGAGAGAGAGAGAGAGAGAGAGAGAGAGAGGAGAGAGAAGATGGAGGGGAAACAATTTGAGATATTTCGGAAGCGCAGATACTTGTGCGGCTGGGAATAGAACCAACATCCTCAGTCTTATTAGGAACAAGTCAGGCAAGCTTGCATAGTGCCTGGTGGTAAAGCCATTACCGAGGCAGCTTGAGCTGCTCCTGTAGAACATTCCAGTCACCCGAGAAAAGGGCTGATGCACAGGGAAAACCTGACCCTTTCCTAAAGTCTGTCTCCTAAACTTTGACTGTCTGCTGAGTTCAGTCCGAGCTGATGGGTCAGAAACTTTTCACCTAGCAGTACCTCGGGCCTTTTCGCATCTCTCCGTCAGAACCATGGCTCATCCTGTCATTCCACAGCAGCTTCACCTCACCTGGCCAAACAGCACCAGCTGTGCAAACTCTCAGAAAATGTCGGGCAGCGATGAGCTTGATGGTAAGTCGGTGTGACACACAGGGTTCGTCTGGTTGGCAGGTTCAGATCAGTGACTCATGCTAAGTTTAAAAATCAGTTTTGGTCAGCAGGCTGCATGTTGCGGGCATGACTACACTAGATTGCCCATTAGACACATACAGGGGAATGTGCACTGGTTTCTCTCAGTCTAGTGTGTGTGTGTGTGTGTGTCCCTGACACTGGTAAGAAGGGGCAAGATGTTGGATGTTCCGGAACAGTGAGTGGAGGAGCTCTAAAGTTAGCTGCAGTGGAAAAACCCAAAACCATCGTCCTTCTCCAGGGGGCTCCGACCAAAACGCTGACTGGAAAAAATGAGTGGACACTTGAATCATCTGAAAGCAGTGATAGAAAACAAATGTGGTGCCACTCTCACCATCCTTAAACACAATCCCATCTCTGTGCTTTCAGGACAGGCCGGCCCTCTGGTTTATATTCGGCTGCTGCTGACTCGTTCATCGCTGCTGTGTCTTTCATTCCTCCCATGCAGAAGCAAGAAGGGGGGTCAGGACTCTCATAGACCCGATGTTATTGACGCATACAATACGACTTTCATGGACTCTCGACCCTTTCAGCTTCCTGGCTGGAATCCTCTATTCTGTGTCCCGGCACTATCCGCCAAATCCAGATGTCCGCTTAGAGATGTTGCCATAGAAACCCAGTGCAAGCATAAAATCGCGGAATGCTTTTCCATCATATGAGACTTCTTTTTAGGCAAACCTTTTTCGCTCACATTCCCTGTGTTAGTGGTTTAATGTTGTAATGTGGTAAGAATGGGGCATTGTCCCCAGTCTGCAGAGCAATGAACTAGCAGTATAGAGTTAGTGAGTGGGGCGGGTGAGAGGGTTTTGGGGCTGAAGCTTTGGGGTGTATGGGTTCTTCCTTCCAACAAGGACTAACAATAAGGGAGTCTGTGAGCGGCCTGACCTCACAGCCTCTGCTTCCCCTTTAGCTTTTCATCATCAGTCCTCTATTGGACACATATGTGGAGCTTTACATTTATCATGATGAAAATGAGACCATTAATTCTTGTCAAGATATTTCATTTAAAAGGACCTTGCAGCTGCATAATAATTTCACTTCAGAGAGATGAAGACAACAAAATCAGCGAGGACATCATTGGTCCCATGATGATATGCTGCGTTTCTAATATAAAGCATGTAAAAAGCACAATTTCACCCCTGAAAACAAAATTATTTATTACTTTGACAAATTAATGACACCTCCTTCATCACACAAATGGTGTGAAATTATAAGACCAGCCAAGCAGCAATGAATTCTCCCCCCCCCTCACCCACTCCCACAGTGTCAGCCCCACTTGTCCTCCCAGCACTCAAAGAATCAATTATGCTGAAATGAATTTAACCCACAAGTTTCTACTGTGACCCCCCTCTGCGCATTTGAGAGCATCAGGCGGCGCTGAAGCGTGACTCATGACCTGACCTTTGCATGGCCCTCGGATGACCTCCAGCTGGGGGTCGCGGCACTTGGCTCGGAGGAACTCGCAGCGAGATGTGAAGGTCCTGCCATCGGAGGCGCACAAGAGTTTGTGAGTAGCTCCGCTGCATTCCATGTTGCACTCCTTATCCTGATCCACCCGCAGGAACTGCAGAAGTGAGAAAGCAGGAGATAAGCAGAGAAAACATTTGCTAAATGAGCCATTTATGGGAATCAGTGAGCTCAAATCAGTGCAGCAAAACATTTTAATCTCCACAACAACAGGTGTGATTCCTGAGGGATTTATGAGGACTCCCAGAGAGTCAGTGACAGGGCAGGTGTCCATTAATATAGTGAAATACTGACAACACCAGAGAGCGATAAACAGTACACAACAATGATGAGGCAGTGTCACTACAAGCCTGTCAGGGTGCAGCAATGCTTCGTCTTTGTGTAAAAGTCCTGAAGAAGACTTGACTGACACTTCCTCTTTTCTTTGTGTGCACCCACACCTGCACAGGTCTTCACCTGGGATCACTCCTAAGGATGTTTTACTCTGCCATGAAAAGAGAAACAAGGACGAAGACTCCCGGCTGAACGCATCGGATCACCTGTGTCAATGCCGCCATTGTATCTGCCACCGTGGTATGAAACCCCCTCACCAGGCCACACAATGGGGTGGTGGCGGTGCTAAGGAAGAGGGTAAAGAGGGGAGGGGCAACAAGCTGTGACTGCTACAATGAATGAAAAGACAGTGAATGAGTGGCTAAATAAACTAGATGTCAGTGAGCTTTGTGTGGCTACAGTGCGAATGTTTGTGTTATTCATTCACTTTGGTGGAATAATGACTCCGGGTAGAGAGGAAAACTCATGCTGATGCAGGTGCAGTCATATCCAAAGATAAATAACTCTGAGAGCCCTCTTTGTCTTGTCATATAATGAAAATATTTGCACATATGAAACACTGAACATTTTTCTTTCAGTTTTGCTCCATGGATGCACGAATATCTAAAATCTGTCACTGTCATGCATTCACAGCAAACAGATGGACAGGAACTTTCTGAATCTGTAGCACAATCAAAGCTCTTAGTGAAAGGTCTGTGATCAAAAGAAAAGATACACCTCCACTCAGTAGGCGGGATGATCACCAATAAAAAAAATTTGTTGTGTCTGACATCTTACAAATGAAGTGAGGGATGAGATTCGGTGGCAGCCTCCCTGCGTTCAGACAAGCAGGGCTGCAGGGCTGCATGCACCTGGAAGAGGGTTGGCAGGGTAGATGGAGTTGCCCTGGGCCAGTGGGGAAGATACAGCCCACTCTGTCAAACTGGCTCATAAATCTTCCTGTGAGGAGATCAGAGAGGGGAGGCCCGTTCAAACACATCGGCACAGGAGCCGCGAGGGAGGGGAGGAGGGAGGGAGGGAAGATGATTTTCTTTGGACTGAATGAAATTTCTCAAAAACAATTTTCTGTTTAATTTGATGCTTACTGGCTTTGAATTGTTACAGAAACATGCAATCAAAAATCTTGAAAGTGAAAAGTCTTAAATATGCCTCTTTATCAAAGTCATAAGAACAGGTTAAAGTACAGTGGTTACATTTCAGGGGTCACAGGCGTGATGCTGATGCGAAACAGTTCAAATTTGTTTGGCGGATTTTATCCACTTAATTATGATGGATTATGATAATATATGCACATTGGCTCCCATCAACACCAGCACCAAACGATAGCAGCTATTTATGCCTTAGCGGTCCATTTCTTGGACACACAGTGTCCTCTTGGTACCCGTCTCCATCCTCTGTCACCTTCTCCACATCTCCCCTCTCAATGCACTGAAAATGTCTGAACCCACTTACCACATCCAATACTGGTCACCCCAGCGCTCACACTACAGCAGCATCCCCTGCCAGCCAGCAGACTGACAACCCAAACAGAGTCATTCAGCAGCCCAGCATCCTGCTAGATGTCCAATAAACAGCACACAGTGGCTGCAAGTTCATGATAAAGCTCCAAGAACACATCATGGAAAAACACAGTTAGCCATGAAATCAGCCACCCAGAATCACTATCAGGCATCCAAGTATTCATCTCAATGTCACAGTTGGCCACACTGACGGAGGACAACAAATAAGACATGAAAGCCAGTGAGAGGAAGAAGCTTCAGAGTAATGGTGTGCTGAAGACCTCTTCCTCCTTCTGTGTACACCTAATGGCAGTTTGCTGTCTGCTGCAGATCTCTGTGTGTTTGGCCTGTGTTGATGGATGAGTGAGACTGAGGCACAGCTCTGACACTCCCCTGATGTCTCTTTCCAGACTCGGGACCATCGTCATGTGCTGCAACATGGTGGAGAGTGATGGATGGCCTCCGACTCAGCTACATGCTGCACAGACTTCCACTCTGATTTATAGTAACAGAAGACTCATACAAGACAGAACACATATTGGGACTCATATGCATTTATTGCTCAAATCCTTTTCTTGTCTGCTTCCAGGCAGCTGGCTCTCACTCTATCTGTTTGTCTTTCTCTCTTTCCATTCATGATTTCTTTTTTTTTTTCTTTGCGTGATCTGTCTTGGAAGAAGCTTTTTGCATCTGCTGAAATAATACAAGAGGTTGGCAAGCGAACAAGAGACAGGCGAGAGAGGGCGAGACAGACTGAGTGTAAAGGAAATTTTTTTTTCCAAGACCAACCAGCATACAAATCAAATCCTATTACCTCCCCCTGGTTCTGCGGCATTGTGGGATTGAATGGAGTATGGAGGAGGCGAGCCTCCAGCAGAGAGCACATTGTAGGCTGATAAGGGCCTTCTTGGATGTGAGGCCCCTGCTTCCAGCGCCCCAAGAGGCCCCTCACACCACAGCCCGCAGGGTCAATGGGGGCCCCAGCTGAGAGCCATGGCAAACGTCTTAAATGGCCTTAGCGGGAGTTTCCTGCGTGGACGCGAGGATGCAAAGAGGATCATTAGTTTCCAGCATGGTGGAAAGGGAAGAAAGTGTCAGCCTCTACCCAGCCTACCAACTCAATCAAAGAAAACAGCCTTTAATTGGTGTGAAAGATGTTAAAGGGGAAAAGAAGGCGCTGTGAAAGGCTGTGTACGTTCAGACAGGTGCACAATTTTATGAGAGCACATATATGATATCTATGGACAGGTCTGAAAAGAAGCAGCTAATGTTCTTTGTGCCCTCATCTTTTCACTTCATACTTCTATAAACCATGGAAAATGTCTGCCTTGCGAATAACCTGGGCAAATATCCCATTTACTTAACTGCATGTTCAACCTCAAATATGCACAAAATATCACATGGAGACATTTTTTTTCAAACCAGCACTGACCTCTCCCACGTCACTCAAACAATAACCCATTAATCACTCACAAACGTCTGAGTCCAGAGTCCATGTGCTATTCCAATAAAGGAGGTTTAATGAACCACAGTGAAGCAGAATGACACAAACAGTTACCTCTTAAACATGCAATGAAATAGAGGGGTTTCTCACTCTCACAGCCATATCCAGAGCAGAGCTGGTGCTATCCAAACACAATATTATCATGACCAATGACACCTGTAGAGAAACACTCACATTATCTGAGTGTAAATATGTGTATCAATTCAGAGGAGCATCTGCTCACAGCAACACTTCCTCCCACATTCCACAACTCCACAGTGCCGACAGGGAGAAAGGATCTCCGACCCTTCACCTGCAGGTTAACAACTCATGGCCATTTGTTTCCAATTGGATACTGAGGCATCTTCAACCAAACCATAAATAATGGTGCCGGGGGAGGTGGTTTTTAAAATCAGCCTCTAAATCAAGGAGGGAAACGTCTGACAATGTGCATTCCGCTCTCTATTAATCCTCCTCTGGCACTGTAACTGCACTTGGTCATGGCAATGAAATTCCCATCAAGGTGCACTCTCTCTTTTTTGTAGTTTAATGTAGAATAGGTAGGGCGCTGCTGCTGTAAAGAGAACTATGTGTTGCAGTGCCACAGACCTGATGGCACAATCTGCTCAGAAGCCACTACAACAAGAAGGGTGAAGAGCACAGAGAGCCAAGAAGCTGAGAAGCACAACGGAACTCCTAACAAACCAGACGAATCCTTACAATCAAGCCAGAAGCATTAATATATTTCTCTCTCTCTCTCTTATACACAAACAAACACACACTGAGAGACCCTTAAACACATTGGCCGAGTTACAAAAAAGCACACAGACCTGATTATCAGGGCAAAACTACTTGATGCTCCACTTGAGTGCCTCCTCAACCTGAATTTCTGCCAGATATAAAACATTTAAATCCTTCTCTTTTGTAGACAGATTATCTAAATATTGTGTATTTTGATTGTAAATTTTATTCGTTATCTCCTAACAATTATTAGGAGAAATGTTCACGAGTCGTTGAATCAACAACTGGCCAACATTACGCACTATATTACACAAGTTTTTTTTTTGCCCATTTAGGAAAGTGTAAATAATGACATATATTCTGAGTGTCATTGTGGCTCATCATACCGTGAGAGCGGAGAACCTTTGAGCGCCTCCAGCGCACAGCAGACAGAGGACGAGCAGCAGCCGACAGACGCGCATCCTGACGCAGTGTGGCAATAAACTCCCCAAATTACGCACGGTCCCAAAGTTAACTGTGTTGCCTTGAATTCCCCTCAGCATAAAAAGTGTTCCTGGAGGAACTCGAACACGCTGTGTCCTTGTAAAAATAAATTGTATATGAAAAGGAGAGAGTGGCTGTTGCTGCTTTATTTCGCTTCGTTTCCTTGGTTTCGTCTGCCAAACCGTTTGTGTAGACACTCTCCTTATTTCTGGCAGTGCGTTAACCCCCCCCCGTGTCCCTGACCTTTTCCCCTCCCTCGGTGTGTCTTCTCTCCTTCTCCCTCTCTCCAGTTCGACTTATTTTCTCCACACCCCTTTCCTCCACACTTGATTTTGTGGACTAGATCTCTTATCGGATGCAGGCAGTTCCCCACACGGGAGGCAGGTAGGTAGGTGTAGCTTTAGAGGGACTCCGTCTGCTGCTGGTATCTGAGGCAAACACGTCAGGTATTCTTGTCTTTCAACCCCTTCTCCTTCAAAACCACAACAAAAAAAAACCTTTCTTTTTTTTTCCACAGAGGACTGTGTGGTGATGTTCAATTGACAAAAAGAGGAGGTGGATCTGACTGCTGGAGGGACCCTCAAATACATAAATAATAATAATAGCATATATATAGTGGTTAGAGTTCTGGAGTTTAAGCTTATAAACACACTCTGAAAGACATTTTCACAAAAACTGTATTGCAAACATCGTTATGGAGCCATTACTACTAATACTACTACTCGTAAATATTGTGTTATTAAAGATGATTATACCACTATTTCAACATAATGGATGTAGAATTGATTGAAGCGCCATGAATCGGTTTTTAACTGAAGTTAAACAAGTCTGTGACCATCAGGACCTTCTGACACTGTGCACAACAACACCACGTTACTATGACGCCCCCTAACGGCATTTACATGCAGGTGCAGGTTCTTGCAGTCTGTAAGTTTTTTAGACATCGTCCCACTGTCACCTGATGCGCACAGACCCAAAACACAAAGAACACAACCATTCATTTTAGTAGTACAAGCATAGTGGTGGTAAAAAATTAATCTTCTTGTGGATTTGGATTCCTCTGAATCACTCACTAAACTTATTTGGGTCTGTATGAATCAATGAGTCAGTTGGGTCACTGTGCCCAGTTGGGAAAAAGTCAACACAAAAATATTTATTATATATAAATTATTTTTCCCCGAGTCACGATTCGGAACATCTAACTCGGGTGATTCAGGAATCACCAGCTCTAGTATGCAGGAGTACACAAAAAGCATAAATGTAGAATAAACGTGCAAAACAACTTACCTAAGTGAGTAAAGCAGGTCCATTCTGGGTTTAATTTTGGAAACGGATATCAAACGGCATCATTAGCTACATCCATTTCGGCCTCGAACTTGTGTTTTTCTCCCAAACTGTTGATTGCCGTTGGTAGCCGTTAGGCTAACATGTACGTTATACTCATCAGACAGTCATGTTTAAATACAACGAGTCTTACCCTTTTCCCAGATATTAGTCATATTGTTTTGATAAAATACCCCATAACTCGGTCAAAGAATAAATCTTCCTTAGCACTGATACTCAATTTCCCACAATGCTCTGAAAATGTTTCACGCACGAGCACGCCATTGCTCCTCCCTTCCGCTTCCGCTTCATCCAGCGCCAGCTGCGTGGTTTAGCTGCGTTAGCTAGCCGGACACACGTTCTATTTTTTTCACTCCACCATCGGACGAGCTTGGATTATTGTCTAACATCATGTACCACGAGGAGGAGGAAGTCAGTACATACATTTATTTTCTAGATATTCGACCCCTTTCAATATAATTACAATTAATAGCAGTAGCCGGTGGGCTAGTTAGCTATTTAGCTAGCTTTACCTCACCCGGTATAGTGAAACAGTAGGTTGTGATGAGCTAGCATAATACAAGAGATCACATATTTTTTATTTTTTAACTGGAGTACGAAAATCTAACGTGCTGTACTGTCTTTGAATGCTCTGTGTTGTAGCAGTGATTAAGTAACGGGTCATACACAATAATTGTGATGATCACTGCCTGTGTGACAGATGCTAACTGTGCATCAGTTGTAAATGTCTGACTCTTTTGTTTCCTCACAGTACGATCCGTACACCTACACAAACGACTACGATCTGCACACCGGTTGGTACCCTCTCTTCCGTTTATATTTTTGTTTATAATGTCATATGTCATGTAAAAATTGGTGTTACATGTGTCTTCTCACCCTCCCATCCTCTTGCAGGTGACCCTAAGGCGGACCTGGCCTATGAGAGGCAGTATGAGCAGCAGACTTACCACGTCATCCCAGAGGTGATCAAGAACTTCCTGCAGTACTTCCATAAAACCATCTCTGACCTAATCGACCAGAAGGTTTACGAGCTGCAGTCCAATCGTGTGTCCAGCGAGAGTATTGAACAGAAGATCTATGAGATCCAGGATGTCTATGAGAACAGGTGAGCTCTACTCTCTGTGTGTAATCCCCTCCCTTATGGCATGACACTGTAGATTTGTGTGTGTTTATTGAGTATCTTACCTTCTGCTTCAGCTGGAACAAGTTGACCGACCGTTTCTTCAAGACCTCTCCGTGGCCAGAGGCTGAAGCCATCGCATCCCTCGTTGGGAATGGTGAGAGTCGTCCATCTACTTCAAAGATATGAGCTGAACCTTAGTCAAATGTTGAGAGACAAGAGTTATTAATTGGAGAGCTGTGTTTAATGAAATCCTTCATGTGTTTATACAGATGCTGTGTTCCTCATCCTCTATAAGGAACTTTATTACAGGCACATCTATGCTAAAGTCAGCGTAAGTATCTTATCTTTATGAACACTTGTCAGTCTCTGTGTTGATAGTTGTGGATTTTGTTGTAAAACTCTGTTTCTGTGGATCAGGGTGGACCAACTTTGGACCAGAGGTTTGAGTCATACTACAATTACTGCAACCTCTTCAACTACATTCTCAGTGAGTGAATTTTTTTCCTTTGCTCGCTTCCCCTCGATGTGCTGTATACTAACAGCTGATGGAAAATGTCACATCGAACAGATGCTGATGGCCCCGCTCCATTGGAGCTGCCAAACCAGTGGCTCTGGGATATCATTGATGAGTTCATCTACCAGGTACACACCTATTATACCCCACATCTAACAAGTGGCTTCACATACTCTGATCATGACACTGATGTGAGAATGGCACGCTGTCCCTCTTCAGTTCCAGTCCTTCAGTCAGTACCGCTGTAAGACTGCCAAAAAGTCAGAGGAGGAAATCGAGTTCCTGAGGAACAACCCAAAGATCTGGAACGTCCACAGCGTCCTCAACGTCCTCCACTCCCTGGTGGACAAGAGTAACATCAACCGTCAGCTCGAAATTTACACCAGTGGAGGTAAAGAAGACTGTTTTAAAGATGAACACAGGAGCACTTGTACAAAAATATAATGTCATGTCAACTCGTTCAGTTTTGGGTTATGCTGACGCATTATCTGTTGGTGTTATGCAGGAGATCCAGAGAGCGTGGCTGGAGAATATGGGCGTCACTCCCTGTACAAGATGCTGGGTTACTTCAGCTTGGTCGGACTCCTCAGGCTTCACTCTCTGCTTGGTGATTATTACCAGGCCATCAAAGTTCTGGAGAACATTGAGCTCAACAAAAAGGTAAAGCAGTATCCCATTTCCTCTTTTTGTTTTTATCAGTTCACACCTTATGTGAACACCTTTGTTTTCCTGTTTTCCAGAGCATGTACTCTCGTGTACCAGAGTGTCAGATCACCACCTATTACTACGTGGGCTTTGCCTATCTGATGATGAGGCGTTATCAGGATGCTATTCGAGTCTTTGCCAACATCCTGCTCTACGTTCAGAGGACGAGAAACATGTTCCAGAGGTCAACGTATAAATATGAGATGGTCAGTCTGTGAGGAAAAAATTAAGATGACAAAATTAGACTTATATTCACTTTCAAAGTACCATCAGAAGTTGAAACAGATGTCGTCATACTTGTTATGTTTCTCCAGATCAATAAACAAAACGAGCAGATGCACGGCCTGCTGGCAATCGCTCTCACCATGTACCCGATGCGCATTGACGAGAGCATCCACACCCAGCTGCGGGAGAAATATGGAGACAAGATGCTGCGTATGCAGAAAGGGTAGGAAGGAAACTCACAGCTGTGAGTTAAATGTAGGGCAGCATTTATCCCTCTGAGCTGCATTTATTGTGTTTTTATTTTTCATTTCCATCTCAGAGATCTGCAGGTGTTTGAGGAGCTGTTCAGCTTTGCTTGTCCCAAGTTTTTGTCACCTGTGGTGCCAAACTATGACAACGTCCACCCCAACTACCACAAAGAGCCTTTCCAACAGCAGCTGAAGGTCTTCGCTGAGGAGGTGCAGCAGCAGGCTCAGCTCTCCACCATTCGAAGGTAGAGTGTACCAACTCATCTTCTCAATGCACTGGTGTAGGAACTATAATGGTGTGATGTTTGGGCACCTATACATGTCATTTAAGCCACTGTGTCTGTTGCAGCTTCTTGAAGCTGTACACCACCATGCCAGTCGCTAAGCTGGCCGGATTCTTGGACATGACAGAGCAGGAGTTCCGTATTCAGCTGCTCGTCTTCAAGCACAAGATGAAGAACCTGGTGTGGACCAGCGGCATCTCTGCGCTGGACGGAGAGTTCCAGTCTGCTTCTGAGGTGGACTTTTACATTGACAAGGTAGGTCTATATTGTCATATACTGTTTAAACAGCTTGACAAGCTGTGAAATTATGTAGTTAATGACATTATTTCTCCCTCAGGACATGATCCACATTGCCGACACTAAAGTTGCTCGTCGGTATGGAGACTTTTTCATCAGACAGATCCACAAGTTTGAGGAGGTGAATTTTTACTCACAAGTTGTAACTACAGACCCATAGTCTTAACAGTCGGAGTAATTTTTTTGTCTCCGTCAACAGCTGAATAGGACACTGAAGAAGATGCCAGTCACCAGCACCAGTGCGACATCAGGAGCTGCCACAGGCAGATGAGTTGGACCAGCAGCTGAGTTTTTGAAGATAAAAAAAAAACTTTTCTATGTAACCTGGTAACAATTAAAGGAGGAAATGGTATGATTAAAAAAAAAGACTGTTTTTTTATTGCTTGACAAGTTCTTAATATTAATGACCACTAGATGGCAGCATTTATAAACCCTCACTGTGGTCCATGGTTCTTTCACAGGTCTCAGTGTCCTTGATGTTAAAATTGTGCCAATGACTGTTAAAAAAAAAGCAATTAAATGAATACTAGCTCTAATGGGTCATTTAGGCTCCCCATTGATTCTCCCATCATCACACTGACACTTGGAGGCCGTTGCATATTTCTTTTATTACCACAGATCATCCCACAACATTTCCCAACACAGATCTCAAGGGCTGGTGACAATAATGACAAAATTAAAAACTTACAAAAATGGAAATATAGCAAAAAATAATTTTTCAAAACACAGCACTCATCTGAAACAGCATCAGTTGTCATATAAAAAGAAAAACATAGCGACGTGTCACCATTAGCACAATATACACATACTCCAAACATCCAAAATGATTCCTACCTGTTTTGGTAAGCCAGCATTTTTCTTTAAAAATATCTTTTTAATTCCATCACATTTTCTAGAAAATAAAAAAATAAAGAAAATGATGCTCATTTTGAGCATGACTTTTACTCCCTCGGGTGTCAGTGTAAATTCTGTTTGTGAAGAATTACATCTTTAATTATATAAAAAAATCCCATTATTAATTTTTTTT
>JAVQJX010074661.1:0-12420 GCA_036025115.1 Ambassis agassizii
ATTTGAAGGACCCTTCGATTCTTGGTGAATTGGGACAGCCTTCGCGCAGCGTTGTGACGTAAGCGGCCTTGAAATGCGCACTTCGAAGGATGCAGACCCTGAATTGGGACACAGCTAAAGTGTCACCAAAGACCTGCAAGAAACCCTGTGGCTTCTAATGGTGAGTCTACAGTATTTCCCCCCTCAGGGTCACTGTGTCAGCATAAAACAACAAGAGAAGTGAGAACTGAATGATGTTTGGAACCAATTCAGGATCAACATCAATGTAACATACATGATGATAAATGAGGCATGATTCTTGGAATTTTATCCATTTTTCTTAATCCGTTTTGTCCCATAGTACAGGGATATGGGGAGGCTGGATCCTATCCCAGCTGTCAATGGACATACCTACAGCCAATATAGTCTTTGGTATGTGGGAGGAAGCAGGAGAGAAACCCAACAGGCATGTGGAGAACATGAATACTCCACAACACAGAAAGACCTGAACTGGATTTGAACCTTCTTACTGTGACAGCAGTGACCACTGCAGCATCACACTGCCTACATATACACTATAGGGGAAAAAAAGGTGATGATGATGGTGGTGTTACCATGGCAACTGAGAAAAAAAAGTCGGCCTTCAAAGGAAGGATAACAAATACAGTTTATGAACCAGAGGCATACAACAAGTTTCACTTAATAAATAAATTGAAAAGCTGTTTTGAAGGGTTTCAAAATGTGGGTTGAAATCCTTTGGAATAATTAGTTTTCTTCAGACTGTTATGGCTGTAGGGAAAGCCAATTAAAGATAACGAGACTCTGATAATGGAAGGTCTGTGACAAAAAGATCAGACAAACTTGCCGATTGTTCATTCTGATCTGATCTGTGGCATTTAATCGATCCTAACAAAGTCCACTGAGGATTTGATGGGCTTTTTTGTGTTTGTATCCTTTCAAGATCAGCTCTGAGGTGATTTCTTTCTTTTCACAACATCAAGCGACATGTTGGAGGAGGAGGAGGTGTCCAATGACAGCAGAGGAGGCCTCAAAGAGTCTGACAGGAGGAGATAAGAGAGTGAAACAGGAAGAAGGGCAGAGTGAGGATGAGGAATACATCAACACATGATCTACCTGTGATAGACTTTGCTTTAACTACTGCAAGCATTGCATATTTCCCACAGTCATTTATATTCTATATTAAAGATTTCTGTTACCAAAAATCTGACAAAGAGACAAAAAGTTACTGAAGAAAGACTAAAAAAACAGTATGTCCAAAAAAAGGCCACAACTAGACAGATATAATGATGACAAAGAGAAGACAAACTGCTACAAAATCAACAGAGACACGCAGCAAATTACACCAAAGAGGCATAAAATGGCATCAAAGATGCAAAAAGGACAATAGAGAGACATGAAACGGTACCAAGGACACTGCAAAGAGACACACAAAATGATTCAAATAACAGCAAAGGCGTAGAAAGAGAGATACACAAACCACCTCAAAGAGACACCAGAGATGTTGAAGGCTAACAAGACAACACAAGTTACCACAAGATGAGACATAAGACTTCCATCAAGATGGAAACAATGGCACAAAATGGCTGCAGATGAACATTTTGAACTCAAACATTTCCAACCTTCTACTCTGGGCTCAGTCAATGTTTTTATTAGGTTTGCTGGTCTTTTCTGTCCGGCTGAATCTCCATCAACATTCAGGCTGCACTGTTCCTTTCATGTAATATATTAGAAAGCCCTTTCTCTCTATTAGAGACTATCCAAATGCAATTCCATTCTATTATAACAGTGCAACACGTCAACCTGTGATTCATGTTCTGATGCAAAACAGGCTTTTTACACCAGACTACAACCCAATTATCATTTAATTTTCCTGCTGACAGATGCATAACAATAAGTCTGTCACCTTGCCGACTGCTTCCAAACAAAGTCATCATCGCAACTGACAAGCTGGATGTGACCTTTAATAACCTTTCATTCACTCCTTCACTTGTCTATCCAAGAAATTATCCACTCTCAGAAAGTAAGGCTGGTGAGGACGGGCACTTAAATCACTGGAGGTGCAATGAAAAGAAGGTCTATGTGTAGAAGAAACATGGAGGGAATACAACGTGACAGATAAGAGCACCTGGACGTACTCACACAACTCCATTATCTCTGATTTTTACCATTTCTGTCTGTGTAATGACACATTCACATCCCCCTCTGACTTCTTCCTCAAAACATCAGATTATTATATAAGATACAAGATTGATTTATGCCATGTAATTCAACCATATTTTTCATTAATAATAATAATCATCATCATAATGTTAGGGTCACAAAACAAGTAATATTTATTTCAACAGACTCCAGACAGGATCATTACAGAGAGGCAGTCATTCAACTATAAGAAAAATTATAGCTATGCATATAGGTTAGCATTGATGAATGAATATCGATTAACCGTGAAGCCTGCTGACAACAAAATGACAGTTATAGAGGACTGAAGCTGTTATATAAGTCAGTCATTCTAATGAGTATTAATGGAGTTCTGGTTTCATCAGAGGTTCATTACTTAGAGTATAATATCTGTCATGTGGAGTAATTGCTGGGTTCAAAAAAGGATGTCTTATTTTCCCCACAGTCAGTGAACGCAGTCTGCAGCTGAAACGTATCCTGATTCACTGCAGGATGTATAATAATATTAATAATAACCATAACCAAACATGACAATCAGACAGGGTAAAATTAAATAAAAGCACCAAAATAACTGCAGCAGCACGGCCATAAACGCATCAAACAACCACACAGGACACAAAAGCCTAAAACTCCCACAAAGTCAGACATAAGACCACATCTATAAGACAAAATAGAAATAGAATAGAATAGAAACATACTTTATTGATCCCCGAAGGGAAATTACAGGCGCCCCAGGCAGCCATGAGCAGGTGGTGGGGAGTTTTGGTGCTCAAGGGCACATCAGCAGTAACTCTCCAGAGATGAGTTGGAACCTCTCCAGCTTCCAGCCCACCTCCATGTGTCCAGGGCTGGACTTGAACCGGCGAACCTCCGCTTCAAAGTCCAGTGCCCTATGGACTGAGCTACTGCCGCCCGAAGGTGTTTTGAACGTCCCTGGGTGGGGAAAATGATAATATAGTGAGTTAAATGTGCTCATCCTTCCACATATGAAGACATCACCCCATGAACATCTTCTGTGCGACCTTTGACCCCATCACCGAGCTGTATGTATCACCTGGTTGCTGCCGTATTCATGCCTTTGTGATCATGCTCGACCATCCGTACGGACCTGTGAATAGCTAATTAGCTGCCTGCATAAGTAAAGACATTACTCAAGCCTCGTTAGGTGATTCATTCAAGTCAGACAATATTATCAATCAGCTGTCCCTCTAACTGTGACACAATAATGAGTGTGTCTTACTTCCATCGATCACTAAATAGATCATTGGGTAAAAGGAAGGGATCCATCAGACCATCACAACAGTCAAATACCTAACCTCCACTGGACCAGGCCTGATGTAGTATACTCCTAGAGCAACCCCTAACCCTCGTTAACGGTGAGGCCAAGGACCTGGATCACCCTGTAGTTGGAGCACACCCTCTGGTCAAATTTCTTCAAAAAGGGGGACCACCACATTGGTCTGCCAGCCCACAGACAAAACAGAGAGGCATAGCAGACAAGACAGCGCTTTGAAAACACAGGGGTTGGGGTCTTCAGCCCAGTTTTGGGCCAAAGCCAGGTTAAAAACTATTAAGATTATGGTTCAGATTAAAAGCGCTGTCACAATGGCAGGTGTTGATGCAACGAGTTTCTCTGATCTATTCTTTTTTTTTATGATCTCAGCTCCACCAGGATATTAGCCAGGACTCTGAGCTGCTGGTTGCCTGTCAGATTCAATTTAAATCTTGTGTTGTATGTCTAATTAAAAGACATTAACACCTGCTCAACATTTTTATGCTTTCACTTGAACTTCTGAACTAAGTGACTTTGAAAATCTGCTTTTTATCAAATGTGCTGCTGTCAGCCGATGAATCACTGCAGAGATATGACCCCATGATACACACCATTGAGCCCCATCTTTCACATGAATGATAGAGACCTTGGAGGGAGGTTTACTGCATGTAAGGTGCAAATATGTGATCTTTTCTTGGCATTAAACAGTGAGTATAACATGCATGTATCCATACAACCACAAGAGGGTGCAATCTTTGGCATGAAGTTTTCTTGATGGTGCAATCTCCAACTGCAAAATGAAACTAGGTTTAATCTTTAATTACAATATAATTTCATTCATTTTGACTACAAAGTACAAATCTAAGATCCTTTAGATCTAAGTGAACACAACCCCAAATTTAAAGCACCAAACAGAGTTCTGGTAAAGTCACTCATGATTTATCTTCAACCTAAACTTTGCATACATTACATTTACATTTTAACAGGAAGGCTGCAATTAAATGGAGGCCTTTATAATGAGATAAATGCTGTTGAACTCTGCGGGACATTCTTATATTAAAAATATAGCCACTTAGCTTTTAGCATACATAAACCTGGAAAACTGTGGTAAAGGCTCAAAAATGCTCTGAAAACAGCATAAAAGCATGCATGATGTCAAAAGCTGCAGTTCCTCTGATGGCCTCCAGGCAGCTGAGTCAATCCCCATAGATGTCTATGTTAATATGTTTATGGCCTAGATATATTTATCTATATGAGTCAATTATTTTTAAGACTTTCTTTGAATTCAGCTCCACCTCTTTGCCTGTACTTGGATTAACCAGGAGTTTAGGTGAACTCAAACGCTGCCTTGGAGCCTCACACTGTTTGAGACAGTTTGATATCATGTGGAAATGAGTCAGAGTAAAGTGCAACATGCTGACTGAATCAATTTATTCAGTGCTGCTGATCACAGCTTCCAACACATCAGCACTCTCAGTAACATAAGACTTCCTGTTCCTGATTGACCTGCTCAGTCAGGCGGCATGACTGCTTCACTGGTAGGCTCAATCAGCCAGTTTTTTTCAAAATAAATCATAAGTATTCTTTAATATATTCCATTCACTTATCTGACTTCTAATACTCTCAGACTGTTTACAATAGAGGGTCTGAAGGGGACTGATAATGCTTTTTTTCCTTCAGTTTGAAAAAGCTCTGCCGGATTTGAGTCACTGAGCTCCAACTGTGTCGAGTTGCGTATGGCATCACTCTGCATCACTTGATTTTAAAGGAAGGCGGCTTGCTGTAAAAATGCTTCATTTGTTCTCAATCACACTGAAGTTAAGAGAAAATAGTAGGACTTTTGGATTCTTTGTATCTGTGCAGATCTGTTTTTTTTTCTTCAACCACTTCAACAATCAGCTCAGCTCTCTGTGGTCCATTACACCATAATAAAACCACAACAGACTGAGATGGAAAGGTTGTTCATATCTCTCAATGGATGACTAACACTTCTGTTAAACTATGGAAAACCTGACTGTCGGTGAATGCATCAATTACCAAACCATGTTTTTCTTTTTTGAGTTGACGTGCAGATCTGAAGAGAAAAACAGCATCTACTCACTGTGATGCTGTTTGTTGTTGTTGTTGTTGTTGTTGCTGTGGAGGAAAATCCAACTTTTAACCGTGTTTGAATTCAGAATGTCAGGGTGAAAAATCTCTACAGCTTGATCTGAATTATTGATTGTATAAATATGTACTCTTTTCTAGTCAATACGCAGCAGAGGCATGTTTGGCTGCAGGTACAGCTTTGCATCAATGTCAGAATCTGCTTGTTCTTCAGTTCCTATGGGCTTCATTCAATACATGAAAACATCTATGTGACTTAATGGTGCAAATAATTTGACAATTGACAGGATCTACAGTTATAACTAGTTCAGTGGTACATTTGTATCAAAAAAAGCTGAAGTGTATGTTTTCTGTTCTCTAATCCTGAACACTAACAGCTCTGAAAGTCAGCGGAGGTACTGACGACAGTTTTCTTTTTTTTTTTAAATTTTTCTCTTTGTGCTGCTGATTTCACTTGTTTTTAACCACTGATTGGTAAAAAGTCACAAACCAAAAAAATGGTTGACTAATTTAGACCCCTTCATAACCAATCATCCAGTACTGAGGTTACCATGGGAACGACTTCCTCAACAACAACAACAACAACAACATTTTCATAGCTTTTATTGTGACGTTTAAGCACTGCGCACTAATGCACTGCAGCTCTTTATAACATAACTGCATAGAGGACATTGTGAAAAATTTTGACAGCAGTGAAAAGCACATGATGCGTTTATTACAGGTGAAATCGTTTACCTCTAGTTTGGTTGTTTTTAGGTGGATTCATGTGCAGCTTTATTTTGGTGTTTTCATGGAGAAAGTTTCAGAGTCACAGAGTTTTGTTGTTTACTTGGAGTCATTTTTGATGAGCAGTAGTTTGTTACTACTCGGCTCAATTTTCTAAGAGAACGCAATAATATAGGTTTAAGTGCTGCAGTCACCATGGTGACCATGGAGCCAAAATTAGAAACTGGGGTGACTTTTGGTCACCTTTTAGAAAGTATCTGTTATTTGTTAGCGCACAGGGTGAGGAGAGGATCACAGTGATCGTTGGAAACACAAAGTTTTTGTGTTTCTGCCTTGATTTATGTTACATATAATGTGTCCCAGGGTCAGATCTGTGAGGAAGAAGAGGCAGGTGCATTGTGTGACATTGCCACAAGGGGGTGCCACAGTAGGAAATAAAAGATCAGTTGCTAGCTGTAAGACAGAAGACGTTTTGTGTCATCAGTTATGACTTCTGTCCACCTGAGGCACAGAGGAAGCAGGTTGGGGTTAATGGATGGGCCAGCCAAACATATGGGTCAAAAAGAGTCAATATTTGCAGTGACTGCTTAGCATAAGTCATGAAACGATAAGCCTGTAATTACATTAATAACTCATCTTAAAAAGAGAGACCCCCTGATTTATGTGGACAATAATATGTGAATAAACCCACAGCTAATGATGATGCACCTGCTCTAACATTAATATCAAATAATGTGAAATACTGTTATGAAAAGCTATTTTTAAGCCTCAGGGGAAACAAACCATGCTCCAAACAGCAATTTATATCTTAATTATGTTTTTTTGTATCGTCCTGAAAATCAGAATATTAGATTAAAAACTGGACATTTTACCTTGAGTCTGATGAGACAGAGGTGACGGCTGCTCATCCACACCTGGATGCTCCTGGGTGCCAATAAAGAGAAGACAGATTCAGGACATGTCACTTTTGATTATTTAATTAATAGTAAATTAATCTACCAGTGACTCAGTGTGGCCAACTCTATGACTCTAAAGAGGAAGTCCAATATAAGGTACATTAATCCACCCTGACATTAATAACTCCATAACACTGAAATGCAAAATTAATTCAGAGAGAAATTAGAATTAAGGGTCTATTCAATTTGCCGCCGGTGTGGTAACAAATGCAGCCTGAGCAGAGGTGTTCATTTAGCACTTAGAAAGTACTGTGTCTGCTCTGAATGAAGAAAAAACTAACCAAAGAAGAGGAACGAAAAAAGGTGGTAAAGAGTGCCATCTAAAAAGTGACAGAAGGAACCAAGACGGGAAGCACAAAGGACAAGAAAGTGCATCATTCACAGTAAAGTTTTATGAGTACAATTATTTGCTATTATCACACTTACTCCATGATTATAGGCTGACTTTGGAGACGGTGAGCAAATGTGTCGAGAGCAATATCCGAGGCTCCAACTTGAAGCCAGAAGTGTTAAAACGTCTGCAGCCTCTAGGGACTGGTTCCAAAAGTGAGTCAATCCCCATAGACTATATGTAAAAATGCCCAACTTTACAGCAGAAATAAACATGTTTACAGCCTGAGGACACAGCAGTGGCTCGTCTGGTGTGAGACAATGTGATTGATGCAACACCTATAAACTAGAGCTTAGCTTAGCATAGAGGCCACCTGGCACTCTGATTATTTTATCAAAAAAACAAGCAGGTGTTCTTCTGGTTCCATCACAGAAAACACAACAGGCGTGATCTTCAGAACTTCTATAACTCCTGTCAACTTTTTAGAATGTTTTTAATGTAACGAGTGCATGCTGATTTAAAATCAGGTCAAGAGACAAAATTATCACATTTCCTGGTGTTTGCAGGAGACAGCAATCAACCACACAAACGAGGTTCCACCACCCTAATGTAAAGGCAGCCCTGCACCCCCCCCCCCTTCTTAACCACCCACCACCTCCTCTGCTTTTGCCTATTTCTGTCACTATAAGCTGTTTACATGCATCTCTGAAGATCAAAAAAAACACATCATGCACATGCATGCAACCTTAACACTGCAAATAAGATTTAATACTGTATAATCCAAACAATGTGCTGCACACATTTGTGTGGACCTGGCTGTAAAGTAGCTTGTAAATAATGTATCAAACACCTCATCCCCAGCTGCACTGCAGCTAAATACACAGTGTGCATTATCAAACAGCTGATGTTCCTTTTTTCAGGAGCAGCAGGTCCTGATGTTGTTTACAGTTTGCATCTGGTGAAGAAAGGAACTTTTTCTTTTTTGTATAGTTGAAGCATCACACCGGGATAACTTCCCCAATATCTGTCAAGACTTCTCAAGTTTAGTGTCTGAAAATAAACCCCTGAACTGTGATGCATGAAGCTGCACATTCACCACCTTCATGAAAATGTCTTTTCTTCGTCAAAGAAAATAAAAGCGGCTCTGCATACTAAGTCCATGAAATACAACTTTATTTGGTTGCACTTATAAACTGTGTTAAAAAAAAGAAAGAAAAGAAAAGGATTGCGGCATCTACTGTATTTTAATTCTGCCTACTTCCTGTGCTGCAGGGTCAGAAGACGCTTTTATCATGAAATAATCTCATCAGCATTACAGCACAGCCCTCAGCAGTTTGGGTGGAAATAGGCTTTGGAATATAAACCGCATTAAAAAAATATAGAAATATAAACTGCACAAATTCTACAGTAGCACAGAGATAACAAAAAAAAGGGTCTAGAATCCAAATTCAACACATCCAAAGAGAAGCAGCAGAGCCGCTGTACTGTAAAGTTATATGTCCAAGCTGCCATCATAATCAAACTTTTATTTTACGTTATGATATTTAATCATTTTTTTATTAGGTAAGTCAACCCTTAGAGGGTGAGTTATTTAACAGGGGGTGGGAGAAGTCGTTTCAAAATAAAATTGTTCCACTTCTAGCTGTGCAGTTCTACAGCAGTTTAATCAGCACACCATGAGGTTCTTGTTAATATAAACAGAAGTGATCTGATTGGCTTAAGCAGAACTTAAATTACACCATTAAGCCTGCACTATGTTGTGTCATGCATTCAGGCAGCAAAGAGTGAGCAAGAGTGAGCGCTGTGAACAACACATGTATCAATACAGCAGCTTGATGTAAAAACAGAAGGAAGACAGAACAGAGTGAATCCTTTTACTCCTACTGTAGCCTTAAAGCACAGATTTGGACTCCTGTTAAAGTACCGAACAGAGCCTTAATAACAGCCTCACATTCTCACTCACACTTCACAACACTTCTCCTCATCATGATGCAACACACCACATTTTTCTGCTTCCTATATAATATACTTTCTGATTTTTCTGTAAGAATCTACCTGACAAGTGCAGAGCTAAGATGAAAGGATGTGCAATTGTTCCTGTGATGTACCTGCTGTGCCGCCACAGGGAGGGGAAGAGGGGGGGTTAGGTAATACAGAGGAAATCAAGTCCTGATTCAGTCATTTATCTGCTGTGAGGAGAGGCTGGTGTGATACCTTGAAAATAGACATTACAGCTGTGTGTCACTGTGTTAACTGCCTTCCACTCCAAAACAATGCAATGTGGTATTTGTTGCTCCTGTGCTGATCTCTTTTTTTTCAGCATGTGAGGATTGTGGATGAGTGAGTGAGTGAGTGAGTGAGTGAGTGAGTGAGTGAGAGGACACCTGTGCTGTCTGGGAAAGATTACTGACTCATGGTCGCTGGCATCGATTTCACAGAAGACAAAGAGGAGCTACAAACAAACAAAAAAAAAGAATTACTTTGAGTAGATAATGGAAGGACACACAGGAGAAAATGTCACATGTTCCTTCTAATACAAGCCTGATGGATGCATCTGATAGCAAATCAGTTGCTGTGTTGTATCTTCTGTATTAAAGTGCTGCCCTTGAAGATAAAAGGGCCACAGATGAGCTGATTCAAAGTGAAGCAGCAGCATCAGAGCACCTGTAAAACACAGACTGACTCCCTGACATTTGAAAATCTCTATAACTTCCTGAATAGAAAGTGCTTAATGGAGTCAGAATAACCTTGAAGAAAAGGCAGGAAAGGTCTGGAAGTGAATCTTCACTGCCATTCTGTATGATAGAGTGAGGGAATAAAAATTCATTATCGGTCTCATTCTTAACAGGAAGAAAATGGCGTTAAAATGCGGTTTGTTTGTGTGTTTTTTTTAATAAATTAATCCAGAAATTCTGTGCGTAAAAGTGCATTTTTGGATCTTTTGCGCACTAAGCGATCTTATTTGATCTTTGCGTAAATGCAAATTATTTCGTCCATGCCAGCTGTACCCATCAAACAGCTGCCTGTCTAATGGTGTATATTTTTTTCACATATTTTTTTTCCCACTGTGAGTCTTCTTACAGCAGTGACGTCAAGAGCAAAGAGCAGCCGGTAGTGAGCGGAGAAGCGGATAAGCGAGAGACAACCTGTGCCGGTGGGTGCGCATCTTCTCCAAACTTATCCAGCGCTCTCCCGGAGCACGGAGCAAAACAAAACCATCGACATGAACAACAAGTCTTTGAATATGAACACGAGTCCGCCGCGGGTCGGTAGCGGCGGGACTGTGGATCATGAACTCGTTATCACCTCCACTTTCGGGACGCTTCTGTCTGTTGTCTACATTATCGGGGTGTCGGGGAATGTGTACACATTAGTGGTGATGTGTCACTCGATCCGCTTCGCTACTTCTATGTATATCTCCATCATCAACCTGGCTCTGGCGGACCTGCTCTACCTCTCCACCATTCCCTTCGTGGTGTCCACTTACTTCCTAAAGGACTGGTACTTCGGGGACGTGGGCTGCCGCATCCTGCTCAGCCTGGACCTCCTCACCATGCACGCCAGCATCTTCACCCTCACTGTCATGTGCACGGAGCGCTACCTCGCCGTCACCAAGCCGCTGGACACGGTGAGGCGCTCCAAGAGTTACCGTAAAGGTCTAGCGTGGGGTGTGTGGCTGCTTTCTCTGGTCCTTACTGTGCCCATGATGGTAATGGTCGCACAGACCACTAAGAACACTCCGGATGGAGGTGTAAAGAGGATGTGTGCATCCACATGGGCACCCCTGGCTTACAAAGTGTATGTGACAGTCCTGTTTGGCACCAGCATCATGGCCCCGGGGCTCATCATCGGTTACCTGTATGTGAAGTTGGCCCGCACTTACTTAGAGTCCCAACGCAACTCTGTGATCAGCAAAGGCGGGAAGCGTTCCCCTAAACAGAAAGTGCTGATCATGATCTTCACCATCGTGCTGGTTTTCTGGGCGTGTTTCCTGCCCTTCTGGATTTGGCAACTGTTGCCCCTGTACCACACCAAACCTCTGAGTCTGGCCTCGCAGACACACACCTGCATCAACTACCTGGTAGCGAGCCTGACATACAGCAACAGCTGCATTAACCCTTTCCTCTACACGCTCCTCACCAAGAACTACAGAGAGTACCTAAAGAACAGACACAGGAGCTTCTACAGGTACACCTCCTCCTTCAAGCAGCGGCCGCCCAGCCTCTACTCGTGGGGAAAGTCTGCGTCCTCGAGCAATCAGTTCGAGTTCAACTCAGAGACGCTGGTAATGGGGACACTGAAGTGACCGGAGGAGGGATGAGAACGTGCCCACAACAAGAGGCAAAATAGGTAGGTGGTCGCCCCGATCTCTCCATACGCACGGGTTGGTGGCACACCGTGCGTAAAACCTGTGCGCTGTTTTACGAGCTGCTGTGTGGTCACATTCAACTGTAAACTCAGATAAGGCTGGAGTGGGAGCTCCAGCTACATAGGGACGTTGTGTCATAGCAAATGCTGTGTGTCATTTATTGTTTTTAAGTTAACGTCTTGTTTTTTCTTAATATGAGCATTAATTTCTTGGAGAATGTTATAGATCATTTCTTCAATAGTCACATGACCTTTTTTTGTATATAATGCACAAAGACATGTCATCATCTGAGAAACTGGCCATTATCACTCCCATAGCTATGACTACATGGCCCCTCCTCAGGTCCTGTAAATGCACAATCCACCTACCAGTACTTTAAAGTGACACTATTGCTCCGATAACTCTCTTAAATAGTATTATAAGTGCTCTGTATGTGTGTTAACACCCAATGATTGACTTATGGTCATTATTTGGCATCTAC